>OY757314.1:53999610-54197243 GCA_963583905.1 Stenurella melanura
GCACATGAATATTCTATATTACCACCTATTATTCCAATTATTGTTAATGTAAATGCCGATTCAAGTTCTGTAAACTCGGATAGTGACGAATGAAATATTGTTTATTTAAAGTTCATAGACAGAGCTTTTTGAAATTTGTTTAATTAACGTCGATCTATTTCCGCTACTGAGACCAATTATCTATGCCAGGAAACGAGTTCCCCCTTTAAAATTTTGCCGAGTCTTTCCTTTATAGAATACTAGAAATTTTCTAACTGCCTAACATCATGATACTGCAAATTTCATAGCATCATAGCCTAACATTTAAAAAACAAGAGAGTCGCTGCTTTACGACCCTTCAGAAGGATTATCCACAATCTATGCAACTCCCGCCTAATATTACATCACTTTGCCGCAAGAAGATAGAACGAGAGGTAGGTCACTAGACAATAGATGTAGCATTAATATATCATTTATGTGACTTATGAAATGTGATAAACATATTTTTTCATTAACCACTTCTATTGAATACAGGTATTATAGCAATCCCATTCTTTAACAATTAAAAAATAGCTATTTAGTATTTAAAGCATTTTTACATTTCTACCGCCGCCGCCTATGTCCCATAAAGGAGATGCCGACTTTACTCCGAGTTTTCGTTTAATGCTGTCCCAATTAAGATCATATGTACTATAACACAACTAGCAAGGAAGACACCTCTTATACTTTTCGAGAAAATTATACAGGGTGGTTATCCTGAGAAATAATTCAGCCATGATGAAATGTAAAGGTATTTATGCAAGCCTTCCATATTTGGCACATTTTATTTAATACTGAATTTTTGTTGTCTCTGTATTTCTTCTATTTCTTCTTGACCAAAAGTTATCAGGTTTTCTTTGTAATAATAGTGATAATTACATTCCTACTATTATTCTATGTCATTTGGTAATTAACGATTTTTTAATGTGACCGCCCTGCATATTTAAAGAGGGAAGTTCTGTGTACATACCTATACCGATTTGTTCCCCTCTTTTAACTTATACGGGGCGAGTCAATGTTCAATTTGAAGACTGTCTGAAAGAAGATTCTAGGAGATTAAGAGAGGTATATTTCAAAATTATTTTGAAATCTACATGGTGTTCCACATAACAATGGCAAACGAATACTTAAATATTTTAAATAGAACATCTTACTGCTTTTTTTTTGTACCTGACTCTTAACTTTCCCTCCAGGTATATATTTCTTCTGAACTAACACTGCGGCGGTGTCACGAAATTCCGATTAGAAATGTGTTTGCTGTGGTCAAGACTAAAATCTGTAAAAAACGAATTTATATAAATTTGGCCGTAGTTTCATTGTCAATGTTAATAAAGGGTATGTACCTACTAATTTCCAGACCCCTCACTGTTAAATCTTATTCTACAGGATGTTCTCTACGATTATTCAAATGTTTACATTTTCATTGCTTATTTTTTTCTAAATAGAATACACTGTATGTTTCTACTTATAATATTTCCGCCATCAATTACCTACATATTGATATCCATAGAAATCAATTTTTTATGTTTAATTTTTTTTAAAGTCGTGTATATGCAGAGATGGGCGTAGTTAGTTGCAGAAATAGGCCGAAGTTAAATAAATTATCACAAACATTAGTCAATCGTGTCCAAAGTTAAATTTTCACAGTTAACATCGTAATTCTTTCTAACTTCTTATACAAAAATTACAGACGAGATAATTAATAGCGAGGAAATTATCTTACTTTATTTTTATCAGTAATTAAACGAAATGATATTATGATAATATCTGCACATTATCTTAGGTTATATTACAATTTCCTGAAAAGTTTTAATGAACTAATACGAAGTTTTGTTCGCAGATATAAACTCAAAAACTAAATATAACATAGTTGACTTATTAAGGAAGAGTTTAAATTACACTTATAATTAATGTGCTACGAGAAGACTTACTAGCATGAAGTTACGCCAATATTGATCCTGAAGCTGCATTCTACTTTGTTTAAATTGTGCATGTATAAATTGGTGGAAACTGAGATCTGTGTTAATAGATTTTCTTAATATAATATGTATCTTTATAAGTAAATATCCAGTTTCGTTATTTTACATTATATGACAAAGTAAAATCGAAATTTTAAGCGCTCCGTTCTTATATGCCTACAAAGTTATGGAAATTATTTAAAATATACATTGGGGATTGCTAATGTAGTAAAAGAATTGACAATGTAATAACTGACACATTTTAGTGCAAATCTAATAAAACAGATTGCTATTATATTTACTGTAATTGAAAAACTTACAAATATTGTAAAATCTTTGAATTGAAGGAAAATTACTGCAACATGTCATTCAGCTTAAAATTTTAAAACCATTCTAATAGTTTCAAATACTGCCAAGAGCAAAAAATAAATGTTCCAATATTTTAAAATAAATGATGAAAAAGCAAAACCCAATTTCAGTTTTGTATGTATATGTAATTAAAATAAAAATAATTTACTTTTCTACATTTCAACATTAAAATACTAACAAAATTGAAATCAGAATTTGCTGCATGTATTGAGAACGGCGCAAAAGTATATTTAGATTTTCTAACTAAAGTGAAGCAATTAAACAATATTAAAAATACGGTAATATGATTTAGAGCATTCAGCGATGTGGACATGGAACAGGGTGGTTGTGTGCAGGTCCCCTGTGTAGGGGGCTGTTGGGTACAAAATTTAGGGGCCCGGGATTGCGAGGGACCTGTAGAGCCCGTCAGCCAGTCTGACCCATGCTCTTTGCTCAAAGAAAGGAGGGAAACGCAAATTATTGTGTGATGGGGTGTCAGAAGTAGAAGAAGAATATTGTCGAAGAATTGTCCCAAGAAGCATTCCTTTAGAATTGGTTTAGTATATGATATTTTAGAGCGTTCTTTAGGAACTAGCTCGTTACAGTCTGAAAGCTAAATTGATGAAAGAAAGTTACTTGTTTACAACGCTGATTAAAATAAGGTTTATATATTTGTTAAGAAGCAATTTGCAGTCAGCTACCTCCATACAGTCGACACTGAAGTTTTCTCTACGTTTAATATTTTACTCAGTATTCGGCGACTCCATCCGCTGCTAAACAACATAACAATTTATGTTATGAGTATTGTGTTGCTATTTATTAGGAAAGTTTCAGAACAATATCGCGTTATTTTACAAGTCTACAAGTACAACAAAACTTTTATCCTAACAAAAGCCTCTAGTAACACGGTGTTAAAATGGCGAACACATTAATCAGAAGCAACTTTACGAAACTATTAAGAGATGATAAACTATTTTCTCATTACGTTTTTAAAAGTGCTTTACATTAAATCAAATAATCTTTAAGATAACGTTTACGTAATATATTAATACTTAATAATAATTTATTGATCCTGTTGATCACAAATACATGATATAGGATATGTCAAATAGTAGGTACATACAAGTGTAAGTAGTATATACATAAATAAATTAGGTCAAACTATGTAAATATCAAATTAAAATTATACAAATATGTATAAAACATCTATTAAATAATGGTTAAAATTACAGTCACACAATAAAAAAAAATTGGAGGCAAAAAAAAATATAATCACAGGCTTCTATCGTTATGCTATTCATTTAAAGAATAATAACACTTAAGAGTAGGTATGCCTCGACAAGCTGCTAAAATTTGCAACAGGGGAGGTGAAAGGGAAACTCCAGTGGGCGGTCCTTTAAAAACGATAAAATATTTTTTTATGTGTTTATAGTACTATGTAGTAGTAAATAGGAATGAATGACCGCGATTCCACTTACGTATAAGCTCGAAATTAGTTCATGATTGTATATAAATTCTACCTGCCAAAGCTCAAAGGTTATGCCGACACCCGACACATCTATCCTATCATTCTAACCTAAAGGCGTTTTTAACATATTATTCCTTGATTAATACAGTATTTATAATTTAGACGGCTAGGTATTATGCTTCCCTAGAATTTTAATTTGTAATATGGAGTATACGAGTATATCTATATTTTTGCATAATGGAAAAGATATTCAATAATTAGTAATCTGCATTAATTAATAATAATCGTCAATAAGGAAATAATAATATTAAATAAAAAGAATAAGAGTTGATGAGGTCCGATAAAAATTATAAACAAAAATTAGTGGTATGCAATATTGCAGCTACGGACACACGTTTCAGAGTTATTGCTCCTCATCAGCGTAGCATGGCATAAATAATATTGTTATATTGTTAAAAGCAAGACAAACAAAGATAGGAAAGCACAGTATATTGTAGGTACTCTATCTTGTACCTTCGTACCTCATGTGCCAAATATGAAGAGCAATAACTCCGAAATACGTGTCCGTAGCTGCAGTCTTGTTTGTTATTATAGTACTAATTCTTGTTTATAACTAAATGGAAAACTTAACATTTTAATGTTGTTTAGTTTTCATATGTGTAAAGCTTTAGCTGTCACATCATTCAACAAATCAAAATTTAAACTCTTGGATCCTCAGGGGATTCCTCAGGACTTCTTGAATTTTTATTTTGTAGTCTCCCTCAAATAATGGTAGTTTACCAATAAACAAAAATTAGCAACCATTGTTAAAATCAAAAATATACACCACGCAAGTTGTTTTATCCAATAAGTGTTATGCGTATAGTATTAGTTATTTATTGGCCTAATTTGTCGATACGCGATATTCTTAGAAACTGTTAAACAGAAAAAAAGTTTCAAATAAAAAAGGTGTCTCCATCTTTATTTCTTCTCAGCATAGACTTAAAGGGTTTCCCGTTCGTTAACTGATCCTTGCAAATACTCACATTTTATCGACATGGTTTTTGAAAAAAAAAACGTATTTTTTACAATTATTAAAATTTTACCTTCATATTACCACAGTTCATTAATAAATATGTAGTGATAACATAGTAAAATTGAGATCCATTAATGTTTTCGTTTTTTGAATTATGGCAAGTTAAACAAAAAAATAATTTTAATTATTATTGTTATACATCCAATAGACGCCGAGAATAAGAGAAATGATTCGCAGAAAATCAGTGATAAGTAATTATTTATAAGCATTAAACTATTCAACGGATCATTATGAAATTCACTAGTTGTCTATCGAGAGGTAAACCACCGTCGGCACTCGTTCTCCGAATTTTAGGCAGGCTGTCGGCAGCCATGGCAGTGGCGATCATATAATTGAAAGCCCCGCAAGTGCGGCTGGTTGGAGTTACGCAGGCGCCGCAGGCAAGGCAGTCTCGGCAGTTCGTGTAATTTCTACAAGTGGTTGACCTCTCAGGTACTGTTTTGATAGTATATAGTATAAAATAAGAATTTCTTTACAACCCTAACCTGAAATGTGCAGACGTAAATGTAGCAAGCAAATGCCAATTTTTCGAAGTCAGTAACAAGTAAATATATCGGGAATAAATAAAGATTAAGGATAGAGGCATCCTTTTATTTGAAATTTTACTTTCTAGAAGTAGTAGTCTCGATTTGACCAAGGAACTAGTGTTATATACTTAGCACATATCACATATTAGCACATATTATATAAAATAACTTGCCTGGTGTACACTTAGTTTTACGAATTATTATTCATATTTTCTTAAAAAATATATGGATGGGGAGAACTTACAAATTTGCTTTTATAGTAGACAAAAGTTTAATGATAGATATTTTAAACTAAACCCCGCATCAAAATATCATTAATAACTTTAGACATAGTAGGTTATTTCTCAAAAATATGGATATCTCTGGTTTTACTGGTTAGATTTTAGATTTTAAAAATCCAAAGCATCAATTATTTGTATCAATGAAATTTAATAGTGCATTTTTTTAAAATACGAATGTCAGAGCGATTCTAAAAATTTGCAAAATTTTGAAAGTAAAAAAGATGGCTAAAATTTATATTCAAAAATGTTTTCTCTACGAATTTTTAAAGCAGAGATAAAAACCTGCAACTTGAGTCTTAGAACGTCTACATTGGTGCGCGATCTCAACAAGAAAATATTTTCAACATCGGTCCACATCACCTTCTGGACAATACTTTTAGCTCTGATTTGTTAAATTTTCACGAAGTTGCTTTTTTCTGGAAAATATTTTTGGGTTTAAAGGAGTAAGTTGGTTTCTCTGTTTCTTTTTACATTTTGAGCCTAGATTTCATTATTTTGACAGATCGATAGATAAATTTACTGCCGACAGTTTTTATCCCAAACATTTCTTTCTATTTTTCCCAGAAATAAAAGTTATTATGAAAAAAATCCTGTTACTTGGTCTAATGCAACAAACTGATGCGTGTGACTTGATGAGAAAATGGGAAAATGTGCGCTTTACTTTTGTGTTTCTAACTCCTTTCATTGCAAATCGCATCGCCCCTTATAATTCTATATTCATGTGTTTACGACAAGAACACATCTTTAAAATTTAGTATCAATTGTATTGTCCAATAAATGTTTTCAAATATACCAGCATACCACCATTTTATAAAGAAGAATTGAAACACAATTACACATTATTGTTAGTGCATGGGTGGCTACATATAACTAGTTACTATATTGTTATAATTCCGTACTTGTAGTATAATCAAAGAGTAGAGTACCTGTATAATAGTAAATTAATGGAATTTGGTATTTTATTGGGCGTCCCGTGTTATTAGAAATGAATTGGTTTAATTTCTTATTTCGTTCCCTCGTTATATTTTCTCATTCATAAAATAATTCTGGGTGAAGGGCGGAGCTTAAACAATCATAAATCCAGAGGGAGCTCGTATCAGTGTAACATTTGTTGCAAAATGTGCCTTTGCACGGTTCCGTGCTATACATGTTTTTGCAAAAAGTATTATGTTTTTTGGAAAAATAAAAATAGTGCGATACACAGAAAACATGAATGAAGGTTTGTATCGAGTCCTTTTTCTCATATTTTGATTCTAAATATTTAAAAAAAAATCAGCAATTTGCTACTAATTAAAACAAATCTTATTAATTAATACCATTTTTTGTCAAAATATTAAAAAGATACAAACCTAGATTGATATGTTTTCTTCTATTTTTCGCCTGTACAAATTTCGTAACTGCAATGGTCTAATTATAATTTGTCGCGGACGGGGCGGCGTTTGAGAGTAATTTATTTCTGATTTTTAGACGGCATACCCACTCTTAAGTATTAATAATTTCTGTTTCTTAAGATCTGATTTAAAATATTTTATTTGCATGTTTTTATACCTAACAGGTAAATGATTATACGTTTTTATTGCCGGATATCTTGGAATTTGTTCGTATTTGGTCAGTCAATGCATAATTGGTATGTCCAGTGTTGTGCTATTTCTTGTGTTATGAGAGTGATAATTATTTAGAGTATTCAAACTTTGTTCTGTTTTAGCATATATTAATAGATTCAATAACAATGCGCAGGGCAATGCTAATATTCTCAATTCTTTAAACACAGTCTTATATCCATCTAGCTTATTTAATCCGACAAAAATCTCATAGCTCTTTTCTGCAATTGGAAGACTTTTATACTATCGTTCGCAACTATACAGGCAATTATGGCATAAGAGATTATAGAATGAAACTGCGCATGATAGTACATAATTAAGACCGACCTGTCAAGAACATCCCGCAACTGATTGATACAATAGCATGCTGGAGCAATTCGCTTGCAAATGTTGTCAATATGTACAGACCACGAACAGTTGCCTGTTATATCTAAGCTCGGGAATTTAACAGTTTGTTCTTGCCTAATAGTGCCACTATTTGTCTTTATTAAAACACTTTCCTCATAATTTCTCTTTAAGTGGCTGAACCTTAAAAATACAGATTTTTTAATATTTAGAATAAGCCTATTTTCTGTAAACCATTCTTGAACTTGTGAGAGCCTAACATTAGATTTGTTCGTTTTATATTAAAAATAGAATCGTCCACAATAAAATTGTTCGTATAAATAATACACAGTAAGGGACCTAAAACTCGCCCTTGTGGTACTCCTGTTGAAGTTTTAAGAACATCAGATTTGCAGTTATTAATTTGTACAAAGTGTGCTCTACCACACAGATAGCTTTTATACCAATTTAGTACTTCACCTCTTATACAATAGCTTTCAAGTTTTCTTATAAAGCCAGCTTGGCATACAAGATCGAACGCCTTACTCAGGTCAAGAAAGATACCGACACTTTTTTTATCTTTATCTTAGTTCTCATATAGATTATTTTAAAAGTGTATGATAGCAGTGGTCGTATAATGGCCAGCACGAAACCCGAATTGATTATTATTGAACAACTTATACTTATCAAAGAATTTTGTAATTTTTTTGTGCTACATATTTTTCAAATGTTTTAGAGAACGAACTTAATATGGATATTGGTCGATAATTATTCACCTTTAAATTACAACTTGACTTAAATGAAGGTAATATTTTGACAACATTCAGTTTTTCTGGAAAAATCCCTTCACTCAGTGGACAGTTTAGTTAATGGTTTCAAAATTGGAATTATACATTATTTTAGTAAATTTGTGCTAATGTTGTCCACACCTGAGGAATTTGAATTTATCAGATTTTGCACAATACTTAACACTTTGCACTCAGTGGCGGGTTCAAAATAAAATGAAAATGGATTTTGTTTCACATGAACGTCATGGAAATTTGGTTGAGGTGGATTAGGAAGCAATAAACTAGGTACATCGTTGAAATATTTGTTTAAATGATTACTTACAATATAACTATCGTTTATGAGAATATTATTTATGTCTTAAACAAGTTCATTTTTATACCTATTACTTCCACATCCACGTAGTGGATTGGAAGTATAGTAATCGCAAAAAAATTTTCAAAAATTTTCATTTGTGAAATAGGTTTAGAATGTCATGAAACGTCGAGATTTTAAATTTGAGCGAAAAAAAATTTTCTGTCTGTCGGTCTGTCTGTAACTTTTTTTTTGTCCGCACGCTTTCTCCGGAACGGTTTAAGATATTGACCTGAAATTTTGTACACGTATATACTATAACGAGATCTGGAACTGGATTGTTTTTTGAGGAAATCCGGTGAAGGGTTGGGGGTTAAATAGGGGTAAATAGGGGGAAATAAGTAAAGCAAGCTTGTAAGAGTACAGAAACTTGAAATTCGGTGTATGTACTAGAAGTCAAGGCCTCAGATTTTTTTATAATATTTTTCAACCCCCCACCACTCCTACCCCATTAAAGGGGTTGATAAAATAAAGTTGAGATATTCATTTGAAATTTTGTACACGTATGTATTATAACGATGTCTAGAATTAGATTATATTTTGGGATGATTCCGTTGAAGGGTTGGGGGTTAATTTGGGGTAAATAGAGGAATATAAGTAAAACAAGTTGGTAAGAGTACAGAAACTTGAAATTCGGTGTATGTACTAGAAGCCAAAGCGTCAGATTTTTTAATAATATTTTTCAACCCCCACCACCCCTACTCCAATTTGAAAAGGGTTGATAAAATAAAATTGTGATATTCATTTGAAATTTTCTACACGTATGTATTATAACGACATCTGGAACTAGATTATATTTTGAGATAATTCCGTTGAAGGGTTGGGGGTTAAATAGGGGTAAATAGGGGAAAATAAATAAAGCAAGCTGGTAAGACTACAGAGACTTGAAATTCGGTGTATGTACTAGAAGCCAAGGTCTCAGATTATTTATAATATTTTTCAACCCCCACCTACTTCATTATTAAAAGGGTTGATAAAATAAAATCGAGATATTCATTTGAAATTTGGTACACGTATGAATTATAACGACATCTGGAACGAGATTATACTTTGAGATGATTCCGTTGAAGGGTTGGGGGTTATTTAGGGGTCAATAGGGGGAAATAAGTAAAGCAAGCTGGTATGAGTACAGAAACTTGAAATTCGGTGTATGTACAAGAAGTTAAGGCCTCAGATTTTTTTATAATATTTTTCAACCACCCCACCACCCCTACCCCATTAATGGGGTTAACAAAATAAAGTTGAGATATTCATTTGAAATTTCGTATACGTATGTATTATAACGACGTCTGGAATTAGTTTATATTTTGAGATGATTCCGTTGAAGGGTTGGGGGTTAATTTGGGGTAAATAGAGGAATATAAGTAAAACGTTGGTAAGACTACAGAAACTTGAAATTCGGTACTAGAAGCCACAGCGTCAGATTTTCTTATAATATTTTTCAACCCAACCACCCCTACTCCAATATGAAAAGGGTTGATAAAATAAAATTGAGATATTCATTTGAAATTTGGTACACGTATGTATTATAACGACGTCTGAAACTAGATCATAATTTGAGATGATGCCGTTGAAGGGTTGGGGGTTAAATAGGGGCAAATAGGGGAAAATAAGTAAAGCAAGCTGGTAAGACTACAGAAATTTGGGATTCGGTGTATATACTAGAAACCAAGACCTCAGATTTCTTTCTAATATTTTTCAAGCTCTACCACCTCCGCTTCATTATTAATGGGATTGATAACATCAAATTGAGATATTCACTTGAAAGTTAGTACACGTATGTATTGTAGTGACATCTGATTGAGATGACTCCATTGAGGTGGTAGGTTGTAAATAGTGGAAAATAAGTACGGTAAACTAGAAACTTCATTTTTAACGTATATGGTAGAAACCAACTCCTCAAACTTTTCTATGACATCTACCCCAAATATTATTAAAATTCTATGACCAATAATTTCCACATACTAGAGTGCAAATATAGTCAAGATGTTTCCTTTAAAGTGACTTGGACGAATAATCTGGATGTGGAAGTAGTGATTCCTTAGGCAGCGGTTTTTTTGTTTGGCTTGATTATGGTCCATGACATTTTTTATTTGTTTTTTGCATTATTAATTAAATAATTATTATACGTTTTTTAGCTCTTTTTAAAAGTTGTCTATAAGTTGACTTGTATTTTTTATAATAACCTCTTTTGTTATCCATTTTCTGGAGGAATTTTTATTGCTCTCTATAAATTTGTATTTTACTGGAAATGCTTTGTCAAAGTAATACACAAAAATATCGCAAAACAATGTGAATTTGGTATTTGCGTCATATGTTCTTGAATTTAAAATATCATTCCAGTTTTCGTTCTTAAGTAATTCACAAAAGTGGCGATGTCATTTGAGCCAGATATTACTATTATATGATCTTCAAGAGTAAAAATTTCAGCCAACACATTAATGTTATCCATAGTTTGACTCAATAGTGCACCAGATTTGACAACAGAAAATATGTTATAAACATTAGTATCTAGACTATTACTGTCGTCCCTTTCGAAAAAATAACAAGGTACAAATGTTTTTCTATAATCTGTTGTGAATGGAGAGCACTAAACTTATTAGTTATACACAATTGCCCATAGAGTTCTTGACTAATAAGTAGTTGTAGTTCTAGCCAGGGACCCGGATTGAAGTAAAATAACGGTTTCGTTACGATTTCGGTTTTACGTAAAACTGAAATAATAATTTCGATTAGGTTCTGGTTTTAAGAAAAACTGGGAAGAAGTTTCAGGTTCGGTTCCAGCTTTAAATAAAACTGAAATAATGGTTTAGATTTCTGTTCGTCTCCGGTTCTTATGGGATTTTATGTTCATATTTGGGTTCAATTTCAACTTGGTTTTTTCTCTTCACAATATTTATTCCAATCCGAAGTTTCCAAATAATGTATAAGTGTAGGATTATATATATTTCTTTCATATTTTATTGCAGTGCAGATAAGTTAAAGAGGTAAAATAATTAGACTAATTACCTACGAAAGTTCTACGCATAAGTGAGGTTATGCAAACACAAATTAGGCAATCCAAACCATGTGACTTTCAACATGGCGTGGAGGGCAACATCCGGCAAACATTCGTTTTCGTTCACGTTTCCGCAAGTTAATAAGATTAAGTTCCGTGTTTGCCCTCCACGCCGTATTGCGAAAAGAATTTGACAGGTCGTTGGATTGCCTAATATGCCCTTTTTTGTTAATACATATAATAGAATAAGATCCGAGAGCCACCAAACCTACGTCATTTTAGCAAAGCTAATATTTTGGCAATAAATAGTGTGATATGTAGTATGCATATTTGCTATCTTGAAAGCGGGGCCCTTTTACAGATAACAGGTATTATTATACAACAGGTACAAAAAAACATTACTAACCTACGTTAAAATATGATAGCTGGTTTTCACATATGTTGGACAGAATACTGTTAAAAACCAACATGCAATATTGCCAGACACTTTCCGAGGGCCCTAACTTCCGCCAGACGCTTTAGAACTCGAAGAGAAACCCAACCTAACCTAATATAACTGGAATCATATCTACTACCAACTATGTAAAAAAAATCGATAAAGGTATTTACACAGAACTTCCCTCTTTATTTGTGCATGGCGATCACTCTAAAAAATTAATAATTAGAAAATGACATTGAAAATATAATAATCGGAATATAGTTATCACTATTATTACAAAGAAAACCTGATACGTTTTGGTCAAAAAAATATACAAAGTGCTCATCCAACAGCTAAAGTTATACTAAATGACAGGTGCCAAATATGGAAGGCTTGCGCAGATACCTTTACAAATGTCCACCAAGACTGAATTATTTCTTGAGATGACCACTCTGTACAGTTTTCAATAAAAGTGTAATAGGTTCATATCCCAAGTATTATTGCCATCTGTCACATTTTCAATTCCGCATTCACGTAGCGGAGTGGAAGTGTAGTGGTGGTTAAAAAATTTCATTTTCTTTGTAATTTTCCAAAAATGTTGGTAAAAATTTTTTTAAAAATTGTTTCTTCTGAAATAGGTTTACAATGTCATGAAACGTGGAAACTTTAAATTTGAGTAAAGAGGAAAGTTTCCTTTTATTCTATTATAGTGGTGGTAAAAAAATATTAGAAATTTTTTTTTTTTTAATTGGTTTAGAATACCATGAAACGTAAAAATTTTAAATTTGAGCAAAGAAAACAAATTTTTGCATCTATTTTAGTGGTAAAAAATTTTTCAAAAATGTTGGTGAAAGAAATTTTCAACATTATTGTTCTGAAATAGGTTCAAAATGTCATAAAACGTGAAAATTTTAAATTTGAGCAAAGAAATAGAATTGTTTGCATTTGCTTTAGTGGTAAAAATTTTTCAAAAATGTTGGTGAAACAAATTTTTAACATTTTTTTTCTGGAATAGGTTTAGAATGTCATGAAACGTGAACATTTTTAATTTGAGCAAAAAAAAATTTTCCCATCTATTCTAGTGGTAAATTTTTTTCCAAAATGGTAAAAAATGTTGCAAATTCTTTTTTCCGAAATAGGTTTGAAATGTCATAAAACGTCGAAATTTTAAATCTGAACAGAAAAAAAAATGTTCCATCTATATTAGTGGTAAAATTTTTTCAACATGTTTAAAAAAAATCATAATTTAAAAAAAAATAGATTTAGAACGCTATGAAACGTGGAAATTTAAAACTTAAACAAAGAAAAAAATATTTTCCATCTTTTTTAGTCGTGAAAAATTTTTCAAAAATGGCAACAAAGAAAAGGCATTTTTTTTTTCTTTTAATAGGTTTGAAAGGTCATGATATGTTGAAATGTCAAATTGAAACGAAGAAAAAACTTGTTTTTATCTATTTTAGTGGTAAAAATTTTTTCAAATATGTCGGTGATAAAAATGTTCATTTTTTTTCTGAAACAGGTTTAGCGTGTCATGGAACGTGGAAATTTTAAATTTGAGCAAAAAAATGTTTTCATTATTTATTCCCATTAGACAGTCCACCCTGTATATTTTCTATTGGAAGTTTAACCATTTCTTCGCTAACAGTAGCGTCAACTACCTACCAAATTTGACTGCTCTCCGTCAAGTAGTTTTTTAGTTAACGCACCAACAGACAGACAGACAGACAGACAGACAGACAGACAGACTGATGGAATTGAAAAACCTATATTTTCGTAATCTAGGTGATCTCAAAAGTCAAAATCCGAAAAAATCTCGGAGCGTGATTTTCTCTCGAATACAATATTTCCCATCGGTATGCGAGGGAAGTAAAACGAAACAAAACAAAAAAATTATTGTTATGTTGGGATTCCTTCGAGTTTCAAAACGTCTGTAGGAAATTAGGGTCCACGGTAAGTTTCTGGCAATAATGAATGTTGGTTTTTAACAATATTCTGTCAAACTTATATGAAAACCAGCTATCATACTTTAACGTAGATTGGTAAGGTCTTTTTGTTCCTTTTGTACCTGTTATCTGTAAAAGGGCCCTGCTTTCAAGCTCGCAGATATGTGTACGTTCTTAACTACACATCACCCTCTTTATTGCCAAAATATTAGCTTTGCTAAAATGACGTAGGTCTGGCGGCTCCGGGATCTTGGTCTATAAATTGGAGGTGCTGAAATTCTGTTACATTCGCTTTCTTGTGAGAGCTGCATATAGTGATAAATATTCCATGAAACCATAATATGCATCTCGTAAAAATCGCTGCCCAAGGAATCACTACTTCCACATCCAAATTCTCCTTCCAAGTCTCTTTATAGGTAAACATTTTGACCATATTTGCACTTTAGTATGAGAAAATAATTGGTAATAGAATTTTAATAATATTTGGGGCAGATGTCATAAAGAAGATTACAAAAAGTTGCAGTTTAGCAAGCTTCGTTAAGACATTGAAAATGAACTTGGCTAACTTTCCAGCCTGACATGATATTTACAAAATTTGCAAAATGTCCAGGGAATAGAAATAAAGAAAAGTTTAGTATTGCATTAACATTAATATTCCACAAAAAACGGATTTCGTAAAAATGCGAGAATATTAATCTAGGTATCAAAATTTACCAAACACATAAGTTTTACAAAAACAAGGCGTCGGTCGGCGTGGAGACGTGAAGATACAAGAATATGAATTTAGGTATCAAAAATGATAAAATTCAGAAGTTTTACAACAAAGGCACTAGGCGTCGGGACGTAAAAATGCAAGAAAATTATTAGGTATCAAAGTTTAACTCTATTTCATCAACGCCTTCATTAATGGAGTGGTGGTGGTGAGGGGGTGGTTAAATATTATAAAGAAATTGACGACTTGGCTTCTAGTATAGGTACGCACCAAACCTCTAGTATTTGTACTTTACACAGCTTGCTTTACTTATTTTCCCCTGTTTACCTATACTTACAAAATATAATATAGTTCCAGATGTCGCGTCGTTATAATACATATGTGTACAAATTTCAAGTCAATATCTCAATTTTATTTTATCAACCTCTTTAATAATTGACTGGGGGTGGTGGGGGGTTGAAAAATATTCTAAAAAAATCTGAGTCTTTTGCTTCAAGTACATACACCGAATTCCAAGTTTCTGTACTCTTATCGGCTTGCTTTACTTATTTGCCCCTATTTACTCCTATTTAACCCCCAACCCTTCAAAGGAATAATCCAAAAATATAATCTAATTCCAGATGTCACTATAATATATACCTATACCAAATTTCAAGTGAATATCTCAATTTTATTTTATCAATTCCTTTAATAATGGAGTGGGGTGGTGGTGGGGGGACGGAAGATATTGTAAAAAATTTTGAGGCCTTGACTATCTGTACTCTTACCAGCTTGTTCTACTTATTTCCCCCTATTTACCCCAATTTAACTCCCAACCCTTCAACGGGATCATCTCAAAATATAATCTAGTTCCAGATGTGGTTATAATACGTAGGTGTACCAAATTTCAAGTGAATATCTCAATTTCAATAATAATAATGATCTTTATTGATTTATCGATTAATCAAAGGACAACTGACCGGGGTCCTTCAGCCCGCGATCTCAATTTTATTTTACCAACCCCTTTAATAATGGAATGGGGGGTGGTGTGGGGGATGGAAAATATTATAAAAAATTTTGAGGCCTTGGCTTCTAGTACATACACCAAATTTCAATTTTCTGTAGTCTTACCAGCTTGCTTTACTTATTTCCCCCTATTTATTCATCCCTATTTACCCCCCAACCCTTCACCACATATGTTCAAGAAACAACCCAGTTCTATATCTCATTATAATATATACGTGTACAAAATTTCAGGTTAATATCTTAAACCGTTCCGGAGAAAACTTTCGGACAAAAAAAAAAAGGTACAGATAGACAGACCGACAGACAGACATAAAAATTTCTTTCGCTCAAATTTAAAATCTCGACGTTTCGTGACATTCGAAACCTATTTAAAAAAAAATTAATTTGAATTTTTCTCACGCTCTTAAAAAAACAAATTTTATTGAAGCCTAATGCAAATTTTTAATGCTCACATGATCAGTAGATGTTAATCACTCTCTTCAATGTTTACTTTTTTGTCTTTTACTCTATGAAAGTATGTGTTCAAATTTGCAAACTATATGCAACCCAATATATATATATATCATATATGTACATTATTTAAGCTAGTAATTATTAATTTGTAGGGAGGAACTTAATTGTAATTTACACAGGGTATATGCAAAAGTGAACCATTACAACTTAATTGTATTATGTAAACAATTTAAAAAATATATATAATGAAGTTGTTGCTTTGAAAACTTGTTTGTTTCAGTTCACTGAATACAAAACTTTGTAGACAACGTAATAGCCCCGGCATTTTATAAATCCATTAAGTAAATAGCCGTAACTTAAATTCATTTACTAAAGGATTGACGGATTATTCCCTAACAAATGATACATTATTGAAGCTTAATAATATATTTCAGACATTTTCATTTATTTATTAATTATATCATTGGGACCCAATTACTTTATAAATAATTTAAAATATGACGAAATTAGAGTAAGATTTGTGCTATAAATATTTTAATGAACTCAGTGATAAATTCTGTATAAAATATTAGCAATTCCAAAAATAAACGAGTTAATTAAATAGGAATGAGCAAAATATTAAGTATCTTATTCTACTCTCTAAGATATGGTAAAATTTGGTAAAAAATATGAAACCACAGTTAAAAGGAACTAAAAATTATCTCCGGTTAACTGAACCTTATTACCTTATGCCGATAATAAGTTCAGCTAAAAATGCGTTTGTTTTCGTCAATTATTATTCATTTTTAGATCGTCTCAATATCGAATAGGTGAGAAAGACTAATCAACGGAACGACTAGGAGAACTTTTATTTCATAATATTTACTAACCTCTTTTTAAGACGAATCAATTTTTTATCAAAAATTTCTGCTTCTACATATGGTGAAACAAACCTAAGGGCCCAAAAAACATAAGGGAATTGCCCCACAAAAGCACTTATATCGCTGAAATTTGTTATAAACTACAGATAGTAACATCAATAATTTAATAATAGTACATAAGTGTACCTTTTGAGTGAAAATCTCAATATTATTTCATCAACCCCTTTAATAATGGAGTGGAGGTTGTGGAGGTTGGCAAATATAAGGAAATCTAAGTTTCGAGTACCTATATACACCAAATCTCAAATATCTGTACCTTTATACCATCTTGCTTTAGTCATTTTCCCCTATATACCTCAACTTACTACCCCACTCCTTCAACGGAATCGTCTCAAAATATAATCTAGTTTTAGATGTCGTTATAATACATACGAGTACCACAAGTCACTATCATACTTTAATTTTATCAGCCCCTTTAATAATGGGATTGAGTTGTGAAAGGGTTAAACTATGTTACAAAGAAATCATAAGCCTTGGCTTCTAGTATATACAGGGTGAGCCACGGTGGGTGGAGTATTAAAAGTATATGGAGAACGGATCAACCGATTGCTTTCAAATTTTGGCTACCAAAATAATTGAGTATGATCTCTCCAATTAAGATATTTTTGAAAGTGTGGTGTTGCCACTTATATGTAAAACTGGCAACATCTTCGTTATTTTAAATGGAATGCCCTGTATATTTTTGCATTTTTTGGACCGTCGTCTCTTTTTGAGTAACTTTTGTTAATATTTCCCTATACCTATCTCAAGCCGTTTTCGAGATAATAATTCCTTTCTGAATGTATTTCCAAAAATTTGACTTTCAGTAAATCGTGTTTTCTCCTACCTACGCAGCAATTAAAAAATAATTTTTTAGTTGCTGCTAGGCAAGACCTGGGGGCATCTCCTCCATTAATCAAATGTTTCGAATATCATACAGGGTGAGTTAGAGAACGCTTCCTATAATAAGTGACAATTTTTTTGAATGGAATGCCCTGTATATTATTACTGATTCGGAAAGGTGATACATTTACCTATTTAAAAACGTATATACCCTATACCTAATGCGCACCGTTTTCGATTTAAGGACATTTTTCTGTAACCTTACCAAGAATAAGTCTTTTGGTATATCATAACGGGTGGGCCATGAAATTTTTATGTTGTCATTTTATAATGACAACTGACATGCTATTTTTCTAAATAAAGTTGACGTTAGTGATATTTGCACTTAATTTGAATAGCTGTAGCACAAATATGGCAGAAAATAATTACACAAACATAGTTTTAATGGATTTGTTTATTATCCATGGAGAGTGCGATAAGACTATCAGCAGAACTTGTAGAAGATTTAATGAGAAATATCTGGATTTTCCGCAGATGAACAACAGAAAGTTTCTACGAATTCAGAGGAATTTTACTAATTTTGATTCGTCATTAAGAAAACCAAGATATTTACCTAAACCTGTGACATCGGACGAGGTAAATGAAATCAATGTGCTAGCATATTTTCATGCAAATCCCCAGTATTCCATACGTTGTGTTAAACGGGATTTAGGATTGTCATATTCATCTATTCGAAGAATACTAGTAAACCATGAAACGCATAATTATAAATTTACAAGAGTCCAGTTTCTTATGCCTCAGGATTATCTACAGAGAATAGAATTTGGTGAAATAATACTTGTACGTACGCAAGAGGACCCCAGTTTTTTAAAGAAAATTGTATGGACTGATGAATGCAAATTTTCTAGGGAAGGGATGTATAACGCACGAAATCGTCACCGTTGGGCCACAGAAAACCCCCACGTTACTAGAGAGGCTGGTTTTCAAGTCAAATTTAGTTTCAATGTGTTTTGTATGTTAATGGATGACAAAATAAAATATTACATATACGACGGAAAATTGAATTCCAGAAAATATTTAGATATAATTAGAACAATTGTTGAAAACTTCCTTGATAATTTGTCAATTGAAAAATATAGAACTTGTTGGTGTCAACTCGACGGGGCTCCTCCATATTGTACACACGAAATTAGTATGGAGTTGGACCGCCTTTTCGATGACCGTTGGATTAGACGTTTGGGACCGTGGAATTGGCCTCCGAGGTCCCCTGACCTTACCCCGTTAGATTTTTATCTTTGGGGTACTCTTAAAGATAGAGTTTATAAACTTCAGTCCACAATAGGGAAGAATTAGAACGTCGAGTGATTCAAGAGATTGAAAACTTGGACCCCGCTGAAATAAGAGCTGCTACAACAAACGCCGTCCACCGTCGTATACAAAAGTGCCTGGAAGTTAACGGTCTACATTTCGAACAATTATTACAATAGTTTTAACATTTCTATTATTTATTACTGTTATTAATATTATTTGTTATTGCTACTTAGACTGTGTTACTGTTATTGCTGCTTAGGTATTATTTTTTCCTAATGACACTGTTATTGTTCTGTTAATGACGAACCAAAATTAATAAAATTCCTCTGAATTCGTAGAAACTTTCTGTTGTTGGATATTTCTCATTAAATCTTCTACAAGTTCTGCTGATAATCTTGTTGCACTCTCCATGGATAATAAACAAATCCATTAAAACTGTGTTTGTATAATTATTTTCTGCCATATTTGTGCCACAGCTATTCAAATTAAGTGCAAATATCACTAACGTCAAATTTATTTAGAAAAATAGCATGTCAGTTGTCATTACAAAATGACAACATAAAAATTTCATGGCCCACCCGTTATGATATACCACCTTGGTAAGGTTACAGAAAAGTGCCCATAAATCGAAAACGGTGCGCATTAGGTATAGGGTATATTACATTTTTAAATAGTAATCAGTAATAATATACAGGGAATTCCATTTAAAAAAATTGACTTTCGTGCACTTTTCTAAGTCACTTATAGGAAGCGTTCTCTAACTCACCCTGTATGATATTCGAAACATTTGATTAATGGAGGAGATGCCCCAGGCCTTGCCTAGCAGCAACTAAAAAAATATCTTTTAATTGCTGCGTATGTAGGAGAAAACACGATTTACTGAAAGTCAAATTTTTGGAAATAAATTCAGGAAAGAATTATTATCTCGAAAACGGCTTGAGATAGGTATAGGGAAATATTAACAAAAGTTACTCAGATAGAGACGACGATACAAAAAATGTAAAAATATACAGGGTATTACATTTAAAATAACGAAGATGTTGCCAGTTTTACGTATAAGTGGCAACACCATACTTTCGAAAGTATTTTAGTTGGAGATATCATACTCAATTATTTTGGTAATCAAAATTTGAAAGCAATCGGTTGATTCATTCTCCATATACTTTTAATACTCCACCCACCGTGGCTCACCCTATATACCAAGTCTCAGTTCCTTATACTGTCACCGGTTTAGGTGCGGGCACTCGATCGGCGAAGTTAAGCTACGTCGGTCGGGTCCAGCGCATGGATGGGTGAGTTCTCATTCATGTACGTCAGTCTATGTCATGAGCTGAATAGCCTTGGCTGGACTGAGACGACTTGGCGAGACAATAAAAACAAAGGACTGATAACTTTACCAAGGAGCTCCTTATCAACAGACTCAAAGTCTTGTGAGGACCATGTTTGGATAAGGAGCCCTAATACGTTTTCGGGGAGTACGAAGGTCTTGTAGGGTTCAATGTTTCACGTCTAGCACACTATCTGTTTCATCAAATGTTCGTACCCAATCTTCGTTAGACATGAGCAAATAATTCACCATATCGGAGTTTTCTGTTAGTAAACCAAACATAGTGGTACAGAATTCCGCTTGCACTTCATGTCTCTATCCAAAAGTTTTTGTATAAGTAGGATTTTGTATGGTCGAAATTTGGTTTTCAAGATAACGCTTGAACCTTTTCTGTTTATTTATAAAATGTGGAATTGTGCTCGATCTGAACATCGCAGACTTTGTTCAAAACACGCCAATAGTTTCGTCAAATTTTCGTACCCAATTCAATATCTGTTTATTCTGCCAACTGCTCATGCCGGCCAACATTAAAATCTAACCGGACGCTGTGCACACACAGAATTTGTTTGGTAGTGTAAACCAACCGCAATAATGGGATGCCGCACAGATCTATTATAACTGACTCATTAAATGGCACAGTCTCAAGAGCCAATTGAAATTTGAAATGAGGGAGTCGGCTCGGCGTCACCCTGTATTATTTCTCTTATACTTGACCTCCCATTATGTGATATGTATATTATAATACAAGTCTATATAAATTGTAGCGTGCCTTGCAGCAATTTTGGGGTTAATAAAACGTGTTATTGTAATCATTATTATTAACCACATATGGGACTTAATGTGTGTTGTATTAAACAACGCATGAACATATTAATCAGAAAGCGTTCCAGTAATTTATATTTAAACAATAATTTATTTTTCCTGGTTCCTATTCGTGGGCAAAAATATTCTTTGACATTTTATTTTCATTAATTTCCCATGCTTTAATTATTGTTCTTGAAATACAACCAATTTAGATTGCTTGTAATTTATTAAACTATTTAATAGAGTTTCAATTTAATTTTAACACTATCGACGTTGTATGAGCACGCAATCCATTGTTGTGGACAATTCAGTATCAGATAATCAATCTCTTGTCATTGAAAATTAATTATGAAATTTTTCTATAATGGAGGTTTTGTTAAAAGACCTGTCATTCTCATTTTTTATTATTGTTCTATAAGACTAAAGTTAACAAAGGTTTATGCAATGACAAAAGCATGCTACATAATAATTCATAAATTGTGAATGCTTATCTCATAGTTTCTATATACAGAGTGGACCATTAATAATAGGCCATAATTTTAGGGTACATTATTTGGACCAAGGTAATGAGGACATAACCAACCATGCTTTAGTAAATTGTTACTTTTACTTCTTTATTTGAAATGCCTCGACATAATAATTTTTTCAATAGAGAAATGCAGACAAATAAGTATGAAAACTTGAAATTAAATATTTCGCCGACGTTTCGGAAATCTAATCTGTTTCCTTTTTCAAGGCTTTTTTTGAAAAATATTTTTTGCTGTGTATGATAAATACACAGCTCTAAGAATGTCTGTTATATTCAATATCCATAGATACTTACAATTTACATAGAACTGTTGATAAAGTTAACAGTTTTTTTTAGTTTTTATACAATGTTAAGTTTGTGAAGCTCTACTTTTAACATTGGCAACCAAATTGTACAGACGTCTACGGAACAATTCGACACGCATCTATCCTCATTTTAACAAAAGAGGCAGATAGCAAAAAAAGGAAAATTAAACAATCCGCGATAACATTATTGAATGAGGATAGATGCGTGTCGAATTGTTCCGTAGATGTCTGTACAACTTGGTTGCCAATGATAAAAGAAGAACTTCACGAACTTAATATTGTATAAAAACTAAAAAAACTGTTAACTGTATCAACAGTTCTATGTAACTAGTAAGTATCTATGGATATTGACACAGCAAAAAAGATTTTTCAAAAAAATCCTTGAAAAAGAATTAGATTTCCGAAACGCCGGCGAAATATTTAATTTCAAGTTTTTATACTTATTTGTGTTATTTAATTAAAAAAAGCAACCTCTAACTGATCCTTTGACGTAAAAGTCACAGGCGTAGAAGTTATTTACCAGTCGCTGGTTAATTGTGATATTTTGTAGATTCCCCGAGCACCGCTTAAAAAGAAAAAATACATGTGGCAGGATGTCCCAAGGAATTGAAGAAGGAAAAAAAAAAGAAATTACAATGTGAGTATACCATTTTTAGTTTAGAGTAATCGAATCGTGCATTAAGGAAACGCAACTCTTTAAACAGTTTATCGACAACAATATGATCAATCCCAAACAAAACATTAATAGCTCTGTGCCACATTCCACATCCAGCCATCCATTAATTACGACACACAAATTTCAAGGTTTTTCTACGACATTAATAAATAACGATTAAAAAAAAAAATTCAACACCTTGTAGCAAAAAATTTAAGCCGTTGTGGACGTATGTTCATATGAACTTTTCTTCATAAAATGATCTAAGGAATCACACCCTCAAATATTAGCACGTCATTAAAGAACACCCTGCATGAATTGGCAATGTTAATTAACCCTTATAAAGTGCGCCATTTAAGTTCTTTAAGTGGTATGAAGTGGCAATTGAAAAGTTCTCATAATTTACGTAACTAAAGTTTTTATTACTTGGTGATGGGGATAATCAAAGAACCTTTACAAAACAAAAATTGTTCATTGGGTAGTTTCTTCAAAAGCCGCGACTGAATTTTTCATCAACGTCCACTGCATCTAGAGATCTGAAGATCAATACACCCACTCCAGTGCGGTAACAATACAATCAGTTTGAGACTCCTATCACCACTTTATTGGAGTGAAAGACCGTATCAATTTTGTACACCATTTACTTATATTATGAAAAAATTCGTTAGACTAAAGATCGCAAAGACAGTTACAATAAGAGTAAGCGTGATTAATTTAGACATGGTACACGTCAGCTGTATTTAGTAATAGGCGAGGACCTAACTTGTGCCGAATGTATATAAATATAAAACAAGCTAACCATTATACTCTTCGTCGATTTACTACACTTTTTATATAATTGTTACACATTCTATAGGATACTCTTCACAGTTTTCTTGCAGATAATTTGTAAATAATATTAGTTTTAGATATTTTTTGTTAATTACAAAATTAATAAAAAAATACAAATTTTTAAGATTGAAATAATTAATTGCTTTTTTATTTATTGATCGATTTTGTTCAAAATAATAGGGTTGATTTAGAAATGTGCAGATCAAATGCAACATACTCTTCGTTTCGTATTTGCGAAGAATATAATAATATGCTCTGTTTCGCGATTCAACGGCCGTTTACTCCCTATTACACAATGATGAACTCACAATATCTTTTAATTATTTACTAGAAAATGCTACAACCTGCAAATTAAATGCTTAGAACCCTTTTCTCGCAAAGTTTCCTCACTGGTCTTTTTGTCCTATACATTATATCGGTATTTTATATGCTTATTTTATTGACAGTTAATATAAAAATGGCAATATTATTTAGGAATTTTTGGAACAAAGCGGTGTCCAATCCAGGCAAACTTTTTTTAATTTCATTACATAAGATAAGGTAAGATAATGTTTATTTGACTACGTTACATACACAATATACATTTGTAGTAAGTCGGCAAACTGATATACAGTTGAAATATTATTGAACAATATAAAAGAACATACAATATTTAAAAGGATAGCTGCACTGGCATAAGTACAAAAATAAAATATAATTAGGCATGTATGTACAAAATTACAAGAATGTAAATATGTATAAATATTAACTGTGAGTATATGACAGTCTAATGAGGTATGAGTAATTAATACGCGTATCTAATTTGTATTTAGGTCGGCGTTCATAAATTCCTCAACGGAATAAAAACAGAATTTCACATAAAAAAACTCTTTACCGTTTTTTTTTTTTTAATTTACTAAGTGTTAAATTTTTTATTTGTTCTGGAAACCTATTATATATATTTAGGTTAAGAGAATTCTTGGCTGATTTTGTTAGGCGATATCTTGGTGTTTTTAGTAAATTTGCTGACCTAGTATCATGACTATGGTAATTCACTGGTCTTTTATAAATTTTTACATTTTTATGAATTTCGAGGAGCGAAACATATATAAATAAAGACGGACTAGGCAGTATACCGTATTTAATGTGTACCACCAACTTCTGCCCCCAGCAGGTTAGGAAGTTGAGGTTGCCCGGTTCTCGTTTTGTTTGTGGAGACTGGGTCGTGGTTCGGAAATTATTCAGAAAAAAAAGTTATTTTAGGTTAGGCGCCAGTAGTCATATAAAAAAGCATCTACAACGTACGTAACTGTACGACTGTGACTACTCAGAGATAATTAATATGTCATAGATACTCATAAAATTCTCAACACTATGTTAAATATATCTGGTTTATTGACTCTATTACAAATTTTGAAATGGTTTAATTTTGATTTTACACCTTATGGATCGGATGTAGCTACTTCCTTACAGAAAGTTTATATATTTAATAAATAGGTATGATAAGGTTGAAGACCAAAAAAAAATTACAAAATATGACGATTTATCGTTAAGCTGTGATTAAATAATTAAATGGAAAAAATTAGTAAATAGCTGAAGGCAATATATAACATAAAACAATGGTAAAAATTTACAACTGTTTGAAAGTTTATCGAAAGTTGAATAATGTAGTTGAATGTTGAAAAGAAATTCAGTTGATACTATATTACCACCGGTTACGTTCTGCAGTAACCAACCCTGGTCCTCGTCTCACTGAATCTTCCCTGTGTATCACCACCACTCGATCATTGACTTCTAGCAGAGATCCTAACACTTTTTAGAATTTAGACGTCTGTGAACGGTTACCAAACCCAACAACTTGGTGCTCTCATCCAGCGGGGACTATTCTATACCAAGACACTCCAAACTTGGATTACAAAGACTCCTTCTTGGCAAATAATCTGGTTTTCCTGGATTAATAGCAGCAACCCAATTTTTTCTGGCACACGGTTAAGCCAAATTTATGGTAAAATTCACAATTTTAAGGGTTAACTTAACACCTCATTCCTACATGAGCTATCATCTGTTACTACACTTGAAATTACTTGCTTACTAGTGGGCACTCTTAGTGCGTTTGATAGAATCCCCACGTTAATGCATTACTGGTGTCTCTCTAAATAAATTACATTAACATGCCCTTCTCGCCCCTACTAATATCGAGTTAAATTCCTTTGAGTTTTAATTATTCGATAAGGCTACGAAAACGTAATTTACTAAATTCGAACTGTCTTTAAACCCTTATTAAACCTCAATTATTCATTAATAACATTTACTTCTAAATATATTTTAATGCCGAGTTAAACACATGTCTCGAAATACCCCGTTCATACATTAACTTGACCGCGTGGTCTCCATCTTTCAAGCCACGCGCCGCGAATGAAATAATTTGTGATCAACAAACATCGCGTTTTATTATGATAAATTCAACAATTAAATTACAAATACATACACAACAATTACTACAGAAGGCAACTATATACATACTATAAAGTATCTTAACGTACCATCCAGATGAGGTGTTAACCGGTCAGAAATACGTCTGTATCGCTCGAAGTCGACAGGAAAATGGCTGTTTTCGGTCCCGTGTCCCGTGTAATATCTGATATGGTATAGTTACCCTTAAATACGCGAGATGTAGCTGGTACTGGTAACGTAAATAATTCTTTAAATACAATACAAATCTACACAATTACTCTACTGTATTATTTATATGAATTCATGAGTTCTAATTTAATCAGAATTATCGATTTAATAATTTTGTTTATTGATTTGAGATTTATTCACTTAACATAAATTTCTTCTTTTAAATATTTGTTGTACCAAATGACTTGTAGGTGTATTGCAAGAGAAGTAACAGATGGCGCTAGTATGCTAATTTCTAATTTAAAGTTGGGTTAATGAACACAAATTCTCCCAGATTCAGTAAGACAAGAACGGCTTCAGGATTGAAGTGCAAAATTATTTAATAAGTTTAGTGAATTGTAGTTTCAGACTACAAAAACTCATTGCTATTAACATAAAAATTAACAAGTGGTATTCAGGTAATTTTGAATGTCACAAATGTACAAAAGTTTGCAGTGTTCCTTAGGATTTACATTTTAAATAATTTTAATTGCCTGTTTTTGTTGCCTCAAAATTTTTATAGCATTGCTCGCGTTTCCCCATAATACGATACCATAGCTAATTTGTGAATGAAAAGCGCATAATAAGCTAAAATGAGTGTATCAGTATTGACAAAATGTTTAAGCTGCCTCAGAAGAAATATACAACCTGACAATAGGTTACTGAGTTGCTCAACATAGCATGACCAATTCAGGGTGCCATCCAGGATAACACCTAACAGTTTGACAATGTCCCCCTCTTTGTCATTGTTATTTGTGGAAAAACTAATTTTTTAGTTTTATCACGATTTAATTTTAGCATATTGCAGTTATACCAAAGTTCCGCTCGATTTTCATTCTAACAGATGACATCTTGTAATCTATCTAGACTTTTATCAGAATCGCGAAGGATTGCGTCGTCTGCAAACATGATAATACTGCTTGGAAATAGGTAGTAAAATAAATCGTTTACATAAATAATAAACAATAATGGACCTAGAACCGAACCCTTAGGTACGCCATGCCTTACGGTTCTTAAATTAGATTGCTCATTATTTATCGAAACACATTGTTATCTATTTTGTAAATAAGACTGAATAAGACCTATAATTCCGTAAACACTAAGTTTCTCCACCAAAAGCCCATGATCGACACAGTCAAAGGCCTTGCTAAGGTCACACAGCGTGATCACAGTGTGCTTGCCCTCTAGAAGCCTTCAACAATATCACTTATAAGTTTACAGATTGCATTTATTGTTAAACACTTACTTCTAAAACCAAATTGCAACAGTGAATATATCTCAAAGTATTTTATTAGACGATTTTTTAGAACGATTTCAACAATCTTGCCAAGAATGGGTATGATTAATATGGGACGGTAATTTTCCGGGCTACTTTTATCCCTAAAATATTGATATGACTTTAGCGCCTTGAAAACATCTGGATAAAATCCTTCACTAAAACACCTAATTATGCTGCCAGTTAGAGGAAATACTAAGGTATCTAAGGTTTCTTTAATTATTTGGATATTTAAATCGTAAATGTTGCTGCTATGAGAATTTTTTAGGGCTAAGATTGCATCAGTGACGTCAAGTGTAGTAACTGGTTCAAGAAAGAATGAAGTATTTGGGTTCGGTGTATGCTCTATGAAATCAATAGCATCTTCCTTTGTAGTTGGTAGATTTTTATTATATTATCATACTGGTTCAAACCAAAAAAATATTTTGGTTACCGAATAAATTCAGGTTTTGATGAATTTTATACTTTGGAAAATGTACTATTATTATGTGTTAAAGATTTGGTATTAGATTTTAAATTATGCTCTGTCACATTTATATCAAACTTGAATTCATTTTATTTCAAATAAACTGATTTATGATATTATTTAACTTACATGTAAATTAGAACCTCAAACTCCTTGGGGTCAAAAACCCAGCTTGCGGGCATCCATATTTTCCTAAGTATCTATCATAGCAATACACCTTTGTCATTCGACGCTTAGAATTAAGTTATCATAGAAATAAAACAATGTGATGAAAAAGGGTATCATTTCACAGTTAACAACTAGAAATGTTTCAATTTTCATTACTGGAAACGCAGATAAAAACATTAATTTCAGTACTTTTTAATTACCCAACAGCTTTAATTACTGTTTTTAATTCTCTTGGCATTTTATCACCATTGCTTAATATCTGAAATGTTTAAAAAGACGCGAATGAGGCATCTAGAAAACGTGTGCTTTTATTAGGATATTATTGCAGATAAAGAGTTGCTTTGTATATAAAACAATAAAATTGTATAATAATTTTAGATAATAATGGCGACATTTTCAGAATGAATATACAAACCTAAGTTTTCATTACTTTTAAAATATAGGTGACAGCTATTTTAAGCGAAATAGGAATTGTTATTTTAATATCACTTGTTTTATAAAACCCTGGCAGACCGTTACCTCGCAATAACAACTTTCATGAAGTAAAATGTTTGTGACAAATGAAATTCTGCATATCATGTCTTTTATAGTCCATATATTCTCAGCAAGCTCTGTGTGTATAGGTTAAGCTTATTTACTTACAAGTAGTTTACTCTCCAAGTAATTTTACTTGTTGTGAGTTAGGACAAAAAAGATTAATTAAGATTTTAATATGTTTGCATGTTCCCTACTTCAAATATATGATTATAACAGCCCAAAGCGACCAACATGACAGATACAAATACGTTTGCCTGCTAGCTCAAGCTTTGGATTATATGAGCTCTTTTATTATTTACTGGATATACACTTTTAGAGTACCACGAAGGTCAATATTAACGATATTATCAGTAAGTTTTAAAGTAGTGGAGTCAAGATAACTTTTGAAAGAAAAATTCTAGAGATAGAAATGTTAGAGTTGGATTAGAATCAAGATGTGATTCTAGTTAGGTTAGAGAAAAATGAGGATGTGATGGACCAATTTTGACATCGGATTCGTGATCAGCAGGCAAAAATACACTGAATATGATATATCGCATCAAGAGCATACCCCACTTTTTTATTTTTGTGTGGCTGTGTTATAGACCGGTTAGGTGCCTTTTGGTTAGCCACAAAAAATTAAAAAAAAGGAAAATGAGCTATTTATTTTATTGATAAAATCCTTAAAATGTTATAAAACTTATTAACGGTCTCAGAAAATATAGTTTTTAACACGATAAATCTGCATGACCATTATCAGCTACCAAAGTGCAACAGAGCTTCGTCAGTTTATGCCAACGAAATTAGACAATATTTTTAAATAAAGAAATAATTGCAAAATCAGGTTTTATAGAAGTTTGTTAACACGGAAGTTTTATGTAAACTACTTTACACACCATTTTTTTGTTTTGTCGTTTGAGTGTGCTATTCCTGGATAAAAATGGGTACAGACTTCTGGATATGGAATAAACTATCCATACCGTCCTGTTGATGTCCGTGTTGAACGTCAGTCGCTGGTCGAATTTAACCCCGAGTGCTTCCGAAAACGGATAATAGAAGATTTGTAGATAGCTGTTTAAATTTTAAGAAATGGTGAAGGAGCCGGTGTTTCTCAATGTTCCTTTTAACACGTTATTGCTTTTTCCCTCGTATCTATACAATTTGTGATCACGATGAAATGATATAATCTATAATTTATCCTGTTTCTATGTGCTTCACATTAATAGGGAATTGAAACTGGGCCAGTAGTTTTGAAATTATAAATATACATACTTGTATACACATGGGCCTGCGTACACGAAGACGTAAATCTGGTCAAAATATAAATGAAACGTTTATCTTATTTTAAATGGATACATGTCTTTGCATATACAGGGTGATTCAGAACTTATCCGGAAAAATTTAAGGGGATATACAACGGGTTCAGAAAAATATAATAGCGCAAAGAAAAAGTGAAAAAGGGCACTTTAAAAAAATTTTAAAATTTCACTTCTACGCTACTGTTATTCTGGTCGACTAAAAATTGGAAAACAACTGATATTGAATGAATAGTTATGAAATGCGAAAATCTCACATAAAATAAATCGATAACGACAAGAATCTAACCTAACGTAATTTATCTTTCAAGTTAGAAGTTTTCTTTCAATTTTTTATTTGCTTTAAATGATTACAAATTTTGTACATACCTGATGTTATAATAACTGTTCGAAATTTTCTCCGCCGACTTATATGCACTTTTGACAACATCGTATCCGATTTTGCCTCATGTCCATATACTCCGCGTTACTATACACATATGGCATTTTGAAGGAAACTCACTTACAGCACTAAAATACAAGAAACACCCACTATCAACGTGATTAAATCACAAGCTGAAGACCTGAACTAGTTGCTACTTTCGTGAGGTCTGCGCGTATAGAGGTAGGTCAGTATTTCATCCAGTCGTCCAGCTAAGTAGCATTTAATAATACCATAACTTCAATATTTTTTAAGGCAATTCTGTTAGGATTTTATTTTTTTGTAGTATCGAATTTTAAGGGTGCATATCTCCTTAAATTCTTCCTGATAAGTTCTAAATTACCCTGTATTATGACAAAAAGAAGTTTCAAATTAATTTTATAAATATTCAATGTGTTCCTCGACTGTGTTTGCAAGAGTTATAAAGGGTTGTAAATACTTGAGATTTTCTTCATATTTTTATAGGTTTATTCCCGCTTGGTCGAAAAGTATTAGGATTATATTTCCGTCTTTTTACAATTACGTGGATATTGATAAGTAAAGACTTATTGTTATCATAGGTAGTTTCGACATAAATTTCTTTTAAAACAGTTATACTTTCTCAGCTGTTTACTTTTAACACTCCTTTTTAAAATTAAGGTCTTGGCTACTAGAACATACACCAAATTTCAAGTTTCTATACTCTTACCAGCTTGCTTTACTTATTTTTCCCTTTTGCCTCTACTTACCCCCCACTCTTTCAACGCAATCGTGTCAAAATATAATCTAGTTTCAGATGTCATTACGATACAATACGTGTACCTAATTTCAAGTGAATATCTTAATTTTGAAAAATATTATTAAAAAATCTGAGGCCTTGGCTTCTACAATTTCAAGTTTCTGCACTCTTACCAGCTTGCTTTACTTATTCTCTCCTATTTGCTCCTATTTATTAACTTACTTATTATCCCCAACCCTTCATCTTAATAATCCCAAAATATAATCTAATTCCTAATGTCATTATAATATATACGTGTACCAAATTTAAAGTGAATATCTCAATTTTATTTTATCCCTTAATAATAGATTGCGGTGGAAGTGGTGGAAGGATAAAAAATTTTTGAGGCCTTGGCTTGTAGTACATACATCAAATTTCAAGTACTCTTACCAGCTTGCTTTACATATTTTCCCCTATTTACCCCCCATACCCTCACCGAATATCTCCAAGAAACAATCCAATTTCAGATCTCGTTATAATATACACGTGTACAAGATTTCAAGTCAATATCTTAAACCGTTCCGGAGAAAACGCGCGGACAAAAGAAGTTAAAGACAGACAGACCGACAGACAGACAGACAGTCAGAAAATTTTTTCTCGCTCAAATTTAAACTCTCGATGTTTCATGACATTCTAATCTTTATTTCAAGAGAAGAAAAATTGAAATTTTTTTTACGATTACTATACTTCCAATCCACTACGTGGATGTGGAAGTAATAATGGTGAAATTAATCAAGTTGCTACTAATGTTCCAATTTCTTTCAAGGAGGAAAGCCATAGTCTTTATATAAAAAAAGAGTGACAACGTAGCGTTAAAGTAATAAACTGTGACTCTTCTTGGAAATAAAATTGATAATAATAATTAAACTATGACTGTTTATAATTTAACACATGTGTATAATTTAAAACTGATTTAAGATAGAAGATGATGTATATAAAATATATGTTTATAAACATCATTCTGAAGAACTTTATATTACTCCTGTTAAAAGTGTGTTATTTCTTTAATTCTGTTGCATGTTAGCTCACCTACCCTAATAGAAATTTTAACTGTATACATTATCAATACTTTAAACATCTATGATTATAATGATGAGAATCGAGACAGATAAAACTAAACGAAGTATATACCCCTAAGTATTCGGAGCATATTATGTTGTATTTTCGCTTATGATTTTGAGTAAATGGAAACTGAAACGATCTTTTTATATTAGATTTACTGTTACTCCTGTGATCCACAACACAAACCTCTGATTATTGTTATTAATGTGATAAACGTGTAAACTTGTTGCAAACTTGTAATATATAATGACTAAAAAGTTGATGAGAAATATTTCAAATTGTCAAAAAACGTAAATTTCACAATAGGTTATAAAACGATTAATATATGTCGATGAATATTGTGAAGACTTTTAACCTAGTATAATAATACTAACCAACTTATATTATTGTTTAGTTATAACCAGACCTATATTGATTAAAACATTTAATAAAATATGTCGTGATATTTTATGTGTCCAGAGAAAAGTCAAAGACCCAATATAACCTTTATTTTCACTATTTTATGAGTTCGCAAAAATATTAACATACTGGACATCAAATTTTACACTTGTAAAAACAGCACTAATAAAGTTCATACAAAATTATCTCTCACACTAGGATATTAAAAAACATTAATAACCTTCACTACAGCACATCTGATGTTAAGAAACCCCCCACTCTAATTTAAATCGAAAGAAAACTGACACCTAAACTAACGTCAAATTTTTCATTTTGCCACCCCATCAATTGATAGATGGTAAAACTGTGACGCCACTAGTGCTCTCTTGAGAGACCTTCATTTTCGTAATCTACAAGGTCTGAAACCTGGAGATCCGAAGAAATCTCTGAGGATGATTTTTTCATGCATACAAGCGGTAAGAGGGGGAAGAAAAAGTATGTAAAAGTCGTTTTTTGTTTATAAAATTACTACTATATTGTATTTATTTCAATTTTAATTTCAGTAGATTACCTCTCATTTCATTAGATTTATTCATGGTGGTTGCAGTCTGTTGATACTAACTGAAGCGCCAACCCCTAGTTTTTATAATGTATATATTAGTATTTTGAAAGTGCCAATCCAACATGAATGAAAGAAAATGTAATAGACCACTAGACGTTTTAAGTGCTTTGACATGAAAAATTGATTTAAAATGGTTGTAAACAATAAATAATTGCTTCAAACAGGTACATTAAAAGTAACTTAATATACAAACTTTTAGAGATTAAATTTGCATTAATTTGTCGTCAGTGCAATAGCGTGAGTAAACTTAGACATGAACAGTTGGCTAAATAACATTTTACCTTAAATGCATATTGTATAAAATAAAATGGAGAAAATATGTTTCACATACTACTTCTATATGAAATGGTTTTCTAAGGTTATTTATTTCGTATACAGGGTGGGGCAATAGTGCGTCTGACCTCGTTATCTCGAGTTCTACGATACGTAAAAATTAAAAAAAAAAATGCAAGTAAACTAGATAAAAAAGTCTATAACTGGATTTTATTTTCGAACATACATGGCGGGCCAAGCCGAAGTTACGGGACCAAGTGCCTTTTTTTAAATGGAATGCTATGTATATCAGAGCACTTTTTGAAGCCTCTTTCTAGGCTCTATTTATTTCTATATTAGCATTGAATATCTCCCAACAACTTCGGTGTAATGAATTTTTTTGTTGAAATAATGCAATCTGCAGATGGATATTAAAAATATTACAACAGTAACAATTATGGGTTTTAAGAAAAACTTATGTGAGTACCAGTTACAAGACATCTAGTTAATGTCTTTGTATCCTTTTCATTTCCTAAAACTGTACAGGGTTTCCAAAAATTATGTTTCAGTTAAGAATTTTTTAAATTGAATTTTCTCAATTTTTTAAAATGGAACACCCTAATTATTTTTCAACGATGTGATGTAGAAATGAAAAACGAACATTTTTTGTAAGTACTTCCCTATGGCTAATTACAACTATTTTCGTTTTATAAATAAATAAGTGTCAAATAAAGAATAAATTTAAAAAAGAGGTTCCCTCAAATAATTCATTAGAAAAATTTATAATAGATCTTCGACGTATTGCCCAATTTGATTGACACACGTCTTTATGCAATTTTGAAATGAGGCCATTTAGTGGGACCATTTCTTTCAATCCATTGAAACGAGTAAATAGTATTTAACAGGTCCTTTACTGTAACGTTTCTTTGTACATCTTTTTGACGTTTTCATTATTCGGTAAGCAATAAAACCTCAGTTTGGTATAAATTATCGTGTACAACGGAGCATTTATCACACTTGTCGGTCGTTAGTTACAATTTGTATTGAATTCAAAATATTTGGAATTGTACAATATGAATTTTAATAAAGCGGAACTTGTAGATATGACTTTTGTTTTGGGCGAGTCAGACAGAAATTGTTTGCTTGCCAATAGAATTTATCACCAACGTTATCCTGAAAAAAGAATTCCTGACGATAGCAGCTTCCAATACCTTCTCGATAGATTTCTGGAAACTGGAAATGTCGAATATAAAAGAAGTGAAAGAATAAAACGTGCTGTGAACGAAGAAAATGAGTTTTCTGTGGTGCTGGCAACGGTTGAGCATCCCCATGTTAGTCAAAGAGAAGTGTGCTCATTAATAGGAGGTTCGAATCTTAAAAACAAATAAGTTGCATGCATATCATATTCAAATGCACCAGGAATTATCTGATGGCGATTTTCAAAAGCGCCTAAAATTTTGGAACTGGGCCAGAGGTAAAATTCAAGATGAGGTCAACTTCAATAATATTTTATTCACTGATGAGACAACTTTTCATAAAAATAGATTCGTTAATAGGTACAATTTCCATTATTATGCTTCGGAAAATCCTCACTTTTTTATGCAAATTGATAACCAACACAGATGGTCTATAAACGTTTGGGAAGAATTATTGGAGAACACGTAATAGGGCCACATTTCTTTGGTGGTACATTGACTTGAGATTTATCTTCATTTTTTGGAAAACTATCTGCCACAATTATTGGTAAATCTCCCTGAAAGAATTCAAAATAAGAAGTGGTTTCAGCAAGATGGTGCTCCGCCACATTATTTAAATGCAGTTAGAGACCACTTAAATAATACCCACCCTCATCAATGGATTGAAAGAAATGGAGCCACTAAATGGCCTGCTAGATTCCCAGATCTTACAAAAATGGATTTCTGTTTATGGGGATACGTGAAGGAAATTGTTTATAGAGACACACCAACAACAGTACAAAATATGAAGGAAAGAATAATAACTGCCTTTAGATATCTCACACCGGAAGTTGAGAACCTCATTTCAGAAGCGCATAGAGATGTGTGTCAATCGAAATGGGCAACATGTGGAACATTCATTGTAATTTTTTCTACTGAATTATTTGAATAAACCTCCTTTTTTAAGTCTATTTTTGATCTTTGTAATTATTGTTCAATAAAACAAAATTGGTTGCAATTAACCATAGGGAAGCATTTATAAAAAATGTTCGTTTTTCATTTCTACATCACATCGTTGAAACATATACAGGGTGTTCCATTTGAAAAAATTAAGAAAATTCAATTTAAAAAGTACTTAATTGAAAAATAATTTTTGGCCACTCTGTACAGTTTTAGGAAATGAAAATGATTCAAAAACATTAATTATATGTCTCGTAACTGGTATTCATATAAGTTTTTCTTAAAACCCATAATTGTGACTGCTGTGATTTTTTAATATCCATCTGCAGATTGCATTATTTCAACAAAAAAATTCATTACATACAAGTGGTTGAGAGATATTCACTGCTAATATAGGAATAAATAGAAAAAAAATGTACTGATATACATAGCATTCCATTTAAAAAAAGGCACTTGGTCCCTTAATTTCGTGCTGGCTCGCCCTGTATGTTCGATAATAATTTCCAGTTATAGACTTTTTTATCTAGTTTACTTGCATTTTTTTGAAAAATTTCAGGCTATCGTATAACTCGAGATATCGAGGTCCGACGCAGTATTGCTCCACCCTGTATATTTGCATCTCGTTCAGTGAAACTCATACTATTTATATAACTGATATTCAAATTTTATAATAGTCACAATATGATTTTATTTTTATTTATCGAATTAAAGTTGATAATGAATACAAATTTCAATTGAGCATGACCAACTCTGAGTGCTTATTTAATAAACATTAGCATTGCAAATATCAATATTGATATATCAAACAAATTCGTTCAAACTTAAGAGGCACACACTGTGTATTGTAGTTTTGATATATTGTGTAAATCTTCGTATTCTTATGTGCTCTCCTTACCTTACTGTACGTGCAATCACCTGATACATTTTAACAGCTATGTTTTTATGTCTGGAGTTATTTGTATAAAGCTGACATTCCTCGTCTACAGTCCACGTGGACTTGAATCACTGGTCACACAGAAATATGGGCGGGATTAGATGCCTAGCGAGTTTGATTTGTCAACATAAAGGAGATGCCAACTTTACTCCGAGTTTTCGTTTTCATGCTATCTCAACTGAGATCGTATATACTATGCACAAATATGATTGATATACAAATCGGTAGAAAAATTTATTTTAAATGACTATTAGATCTGCTTTAAGTTCACCATTTAAGATTTACAGTTATTAAACTTTCTGCAATTGTATTTTTATGAAATTTTAGCTCATTCTAAGATGAAAGTACTTTTACACATTTACTTCTAAAATGATTTCTAAATATATTAATTATCATTTATTGTAACTAAATATATCGGTTTATATAATTTAAGAAATAAGAATTGCATCGTGTTCGTGTATTTATAGTACAGGCAATGAAGGCAAAATTTTGTAAAAACCCCGCAAAAATTACTAAAAGGATCATCTCCGGGATTTAAGTAGTTTAGGAGATATATCCAGTTTTCCACTTATAGTTTTGAGCCGCTCCGAACTGCGCGGAAAATGAAAATTCTCTGGGAGTTTCGTACGAACGGACACATGGATCGATAATCTTTCTATTCAGAACCGCTAAAAAAAAAAATGAAAACAATGTAAAATGTATAGAAAAGTCTTAGCTTTAATGTGAAACTAATCACAAAATTCATACACATTTTCATCATAGAGAAAAAAATGTTAGAAGATGGCTTAGTAAACTTTATCAGTTGATTTATTTATATCTTTGATTTTTATACATCCTGCCTATTTCTCCCGTAACAATGGGTGCTTTTTCAATACATTGATTCGATTCCACTTACTTTAATCTATATTTTGTGAAAATTTCATTGAAGAATGTTAGAAAACAAATAGTTGTATATGTTTTACTGTATAATTGTGCATTTCCTGAACTTGTATAAATAATGTAGACAAATTTAAAAAGTACTGCACGCATTTAAAAAAACTCTAAAGTCATTCGAATGAATATGTTTTATTGTACTTGTAATCCGAAAATTAAGACTGTGCTATTATTAATAATTAAGATATATCGAATTGAACTCCAAAATTTGGAGGTCATTGATCGATGAGAAATATACCCTCTAATTTGATCTCAAGGCATATTTTTCCAACAAAAGTAATTGCAATAAAATATTAATTGGATTAATATATCATTATATAAGAATATATAAGCAAAATGAATTATCATTCTAACGACTTCCGGCAAAGATATGAATAAATCTGTTGATCAACTGTACAAAGTTTATTAAGCCATCTTCTGACACTTTTTCTCTATGATAAATTTTTTTATGAATTTGGTGATTAGTTTCACATTAAAGCTGAGACATTTCTCTACATTTTATGTTATTTTAATTTTTTTTGGGGGCTCTGAATAGTAAGAATTATCGATCGATAAGCCCGGTCGTACGAAACTCCCGGAGAATTCTCATTTTTCGCGCATTTCGAAGTGGCTTAAAACTATAAGTGGAAAACTCGGTTTATCTTCTAAACGGCTTAAGTAAGACAAAAATGTGTAAAGACCTCTTTTGTCGAAAAAAAGACGAGCTACAACTTTTGTTGGGAACTTTTTTCTCTATTTTCATTATTTTGGCCGCTAGAGCAAAAAAAACGAAAATCAAAGAGTTTTTTCAATTTTTTTTGAATTTTCCCAGAACTTGGGAGTGCAAAGAATGCATCATTTCATTCTCCAGGTTACTACCTACTTAAATCCCAGAGATGATCATTTTATTAATTTTTGTTACCACAAAAGGCTAATTTATACTATTAATGTGAATTTCTGTAGTTAAGAATGTTCTTTTGCACTTTTCTTTCTCATCAAGTGGTAACAATTCAGGAGATGCCTCGAAAGAAAATCGAAGGTAGATAAATAAGAACCGCCCTACTGCAAATATTGTTTATTGGAGATTTACAGGCAACATAAATATAAATTACTATCTATTGTAAAACATACGTCCCAGAGAATATTATTTTTGGGATGAGCGCTTTATGCATATTTTAAAATCATGTAGGCATGAGAATACTGTGATGGCTCAAAGAATTATTATAATTCTTTTACTGCATTTTTGATCAACTCCTCTTAAATCTTCTTTATATATTTTTGTGTTTAGTCTTAGGTTTTCCATAGAAAACAGTGCCTGCATTATCTCTTTCAAAGTAATATTTACTAAAAGACAAAATTTAACTTTTAGCGTCTGACGTCAATTTTTAGCTACGGCGTGTGAATACGTTAGCTCTCAGGCGGATTCTTATATCGTTGATAGACTCTATGAGTAATACGAATACTATTATGGACGTGATGGGATCACAGTCGACTCATGAACTCAGTTATTCGACTCACGCCACAGCATCGCACGTAGGTTGTCAATTTTAGGTCTAGTGGATCAAGAATAGTCGAACTCAAAATACATTTTAGTGTTGAAAATACTACTGGGCTCATGATATAGGACCCTTCTTACGAAAAACGTATCGGGAGCGACAGATCTGTCTACGCCGCTGCGCCGGCCTTGTAGTAGAGTAACAAGCTGCCTCTATTGTGTCATTCCGTTTGCAATGTGTTGCTAAAAGCTACGACCTATTTTAAACGTGGAAAAATCGCCCTGTACAGGGGGTTGCAGGGGGCGATTTTCCGAAAAAGTAAAAAATATTTATGTAGTATATTTGAAATTTACAGCACGTCAGCTTGGTTTTCACGTAATATTACGTACATATCTTAATACTTCAATATTGTCTGCGCTATGCTTTCTTATGGAGCGCCTTAATGAATTAACGCTTGCCCTGAAACTTAGCAATTCACAAATCCTTGAACTCATCATAACTCGAAGCGTGTTCATTTTTCGAAAAATACCCCTGAAGTAAACGTTGTACGCTTGTTATCGAGGATTTAGTTGGTATTTTCAAATTTATAATAGGATTTACTGTTTTGATTTGTGGGAATTTTTCTGTGGACCGTTGTCGAATCTCCCCGACAGGACCACGGACATGCTGTTGAGAACGCATAGTCGATTTTCGTCCGATAACTGTTTAATTGTTGCCTTCTGAGACAGTTTTCTTTCTAATTCTTTCTCTCAACGGTTGTACCTATATTATAGAGATATATTTTTCGTAGTATGATTAATAAAAATAACATTTATAAAAAATGAAATACAGAAAATAATTTGGTGTAATTTAGCAGGCATATCAATAGGACGATCCTATAGGACTTCGACCTAGAGCAGTATAGTTGCATCTGGTATTTTCAATACGCTTAAGATACTTGCGAAAAATGCAAGATCTGAATTTTCTTTTATTGATTGCAAAAATGCAATAAGTATAAAAATAAAATACTCAAGCCTGTCTAACTAGTTACCTACGTATAAAACAACGGAGATCAGAGAGCAACACCACTCCTTGTTCTTTATTATTAAAAGTAGCTGAATTTATTGTTGAACCACTGACATTCATAATTAACTTATCTTTTACAGAAGGTGTTTTTCCAGCTAGTTATATAAATGAGGGACGAGTTGATAAGAGAAAAACAAATTTTAGAGAAACAAAACACATCTCTAAATTTTGTCCAATTACGAGGACTATACAGAAATTTTACTAGCAATTTAAAATTGAGAAACTCTACTAAAATATCAAATTTACATAAAATTTATCAGAAAAATTGCAAAAAGACTAAATTTTTTAATATCTATTGTTGAATGATTTTCCTGGGTTTTTTAACACTATCACCGATCTATGGCTGTAAAAGCTAAAGTTTGAATTTTTGTAATATAGTTATTTATTAAACGTATTAGAATAAGTATTATGTTTATCCACTTGTAACAAGCAATACTTTCAGACCGTTTATATTTATCAGCTTTAAAATAATTGTTTTTTAAATTTTATTAACACCCAAGGCAAAATTATTACACATAACACCATGATTAACTAACCATTCTATTTCAAACGATTTTAATCATTTTAAGATAATCCTTAAAATTATTACCTTGAAATAAAAAACTGTCATATAAAATTGCTAGAGGATATTAATTCTTGTAGCTCTCTTTTATCTGCGGTGATTTGGACTCCTCTTCCTCCTTCTTTTTTAAATCACAGCGTAATGCTCATTAAAATTTATTCAGCAAAGGAAATTGTTTTTGCAATTTGAGCATTATAATACTTGTGCATTAATAACGAATTTATATTCACGATTATGTTTAATGCATTTGATTCTATGCCATTTTAATTATAATAAGGTCATAGAAATTTGATCATTTCTTGAGTATAATGTGAAGTCAAGTTGGTAAAGTTGTAGTAAATTATCTAATTTAAGTTGTGAAAAAATTGATCTTAATTTTAAACAGGGGTTGTTAAAATTTTACCCCAGGATTTATCTCCTTTTAATTTAACAAATGTGTGTTGAACTTTTCTGATAAACCTTAAGGAAGAACTATCAGAAAAAATTTAAAATATTAGAATATTTAAAACAAAATCTTTAGGGAGAATCTGTCATTTTAAGTATGTTGGATTACAAGCAAGGGACAATTCTTTATTTTTGCAACAATCTCATATAGGCCAGGCAAATAGAAGTAATGGGTGAGGCTTCTCATTCCGTGAGTCAAAACATTTCATTTGCATCATCGTTATTTATCAACAATTAGAGCAGATAATCAGTTTTCTTAAAATACTGGAAAAACTATCGGTCGTAGAGAAAAGTCAAGAATGGCTGAATTGTGTGCAATTAAAATCCCTACATTATGAGACTTTCCAACTCAATATCGGTCCAGAGATAAAAATGTTATTACAAAAAAACCTGCATTGGGTAAATTAAATTTTAAGAGGTCTCCTAGATAGTACTGTTATACTGACATAATGTCAACTTCATTACTTATTTTTTAACTGTGCGTGTTTTAACTAAGTATTTATTGTAAACTATTGACTATATTGTCGAATAAAACAGGTGCAAAAGGAACTAATTCGTTAAAGGTATTCTATTATTTTATGTGTTCAATTGTATTCGAAAGATGATAATTCCACAAAGTGCTATTAAACTTAGGTTTAGATTTTTGAGAACGGAGTGAATTCGTCCACTTTTTAGTTCTTTAATTATAACTCAAAAACTATTATACATTTTTAGTATATGCACATAATACGATTTTTTGTAGAGAATCAAATTTACTATCGAAGTGGCACTTTATAGAGTAAAAAAGAACTTTAAACAAAATAAGTCAAGAAAAGTATTAAAAATAATCGGTAAAGTTATTTACCCAGAACTTCCCTCGTTATTTGTGCATGGCCACTCAAAAAAATGATTAATTACGAAATGACTGAGAATAATAATCGGAATATAGTTGCCACTTTTATTACAAAGAAAAGCTGATAACGTGGTCATGCGACAGCAAAAATTCAATACTAAATAACGGGTGACAAAATAAATATGACAGGAATAAAACTAATAGGTGCATATGCCAAATTAATATTATTGCCATTTGTCACATTTTTAGTTCCACATTCACGTAGTGGAACGGAAGTATAGTAGTTGTTAAAAAAATACATTTTTTTCTAAATAGGTTTAGAATGTTATGAAACGTGGAAATTTTAAATTTGAACAAGCAAATTTTTTTTCATGTATTCTAGTGGTAAAAATGTTTTCGTCATCTGTTCTATAGTAGCGGTAAAATTATTTTCAACAACTTTCTTCCTAATTTTAAATTTTTTTGAAATAGGTTTAGAATGTCGGTAAACGTGAAAATTTTAAATCTGAGCAAAAACAATTTTTTTTCGTCATCTGCTTTGTATTGTGAAGTGGGCAAAAATTTGCAAATTTTTAATTTTTTTTTAATTTTCAAAAGTTCTTGGAAATGCTTAAAATGTCATGAAACGTGGAAATTTTAAATTTGAGCGAAAAGAAAATTCTATCAATTCTATACTAGTGGTAAAAGAAATAGATTTTTTTTTAAACTCACTTTTTATTTTAATAGGTTTAGAAAGCCATGAAACGTGGAAATTTTAAATTTGAGCAAAAAAAAATTTCCATCTATATTAGTGGTAAAAAGAGAATAATTTTTTTTTTAAAAATCAAATATTTTTTTTTTAAATAGGTTTAGAATGTCATGAAACGTGGAAATTTTGTATTTGGGCAAAACGATTTTTTTTCATCTATTTTAGTGGTAAAAAATGTTTCCAAAATGTTGGTAAAAAATGTTCAAATTTTAAATATGAGCAAAAAAATATATTTTCATCTATTCTATGTATAATAGTGGTAAAAGATTACATATATTTTTAAACAATTTTTTTTTAAATATTTAGAATGCCATGAAAAAAATATTTTCATTTTTACTTCCCTCGCATACCGAAGGGAAGTACCTATTGTATTCGAGAAAAAAATCACCCTCCGAGATTTTTTCCGATTTTGACGTTTCAGAACACGTAGATTACGAAAATATAGGTTTTTCAATTCCGTCTGTCAGTCAGTCAGTCAGTCAGTCAGCCTGTCTGTCTGTCTGTCTGTCTGTCTGTTAAAATTTCAACGTTTCCATGCCATTCTAAACCTATTGAAACGAATTTAAAAATGTTTTTGAAAAATGTTTAAAATTGTTTGAAATTTTTTTATCTATTTATCACTATTATAGAATAGCTGAAACTTTTTTTGCTCAAATTTAAAATTTCCATGTTTCATGACATTCCAAACCTATTTCGGAAAAAAAATTGCAACATTTTTTTGCCATTTTGGAAAAAAATTTACTACTAGAATAGACGGAAAAAATTGTTTTTGCTCAAATTTAAAATTTTCACGTTTCATGACATTCTAAACCTATTTCAGAAAAAAAAAATTAAAATTTGTTTCACCAACATTTTTGAAAAATGAAAAAAAAAAAATGAAATTTTTTAACCACCACTATACTTCCACTCCACTACGTGAATGTGGAATTGAAAATGTGACAGATGGCAACAATATTTGGCATATGCACCTATTATGCTTTAATTGAAAAATGTACAGGGTGGTCATCCCAAGAAATAATTCAGTCATGGTGGATATTTGTAAAGGTATTTGCGTAAGCCTTCCATATTTGGCACCTGTCTTTAGTATTGAACTTCTGCTGTTGGATGAGCACTCTTTATATTTTTTTGACCAAAAGTTATCAGGGTTTCTTTGTAACAATAGTGATAACTATATTCCGCTCATTATTTTTAATATCATTTCGTAATTATTAATTTTTTAGACTGATCGCCATGCAGAAATAAAGAGGGAAGTTCTGTGTAAATACCTTTACCGATTTTTTTTCTAAAATAGTAACTAAAATAGTAACGTGGAAATTTTAAGTTTGAGCGAAAAAAATTTTCTTATTATTTATTCCACCCTGTATATTTTGCAGTGAAATTTTAATCATTTCTTCGCTGACAGTAGGGTCAGCTACCTACCAAAATTTGACTGTTCTCAGTCAAGTAGTTTTTGATGATGATGATCCCGGAGGGTGATTTTTTCTCGAATACAATACTTCCCTTCGGTATCTGAGGGAAGTAAAAACGAAAAATTTCAATTTTTACTTTTTTTTAAAAAATTTTTTATAACTTTTTTCTGATTGGATTTAGGCATAAGCATTGGTTCACAAAAAAGAAAGCTGACGTAATTCCCGTCAAAACGGTGACCGATAAAAGTATTTTCGACAAAAATTGGCTGAGATACAGTCGTTTAGTTCCCTACCTTTTTACGATTTTACCACTTTTTACGTTTACACCATGTTATTTTTAATTTTTACACCCAAAAATTATTTTTATCCAATACAAAAGTTAATATCAGTTTATCAATGATAATGAAAGGTATTAGTTTAAAATTCTGATATATGATCCTAGCTATAAAAAAAATTTAATGTACTAATTTATAGTTCTTTTAAAGATAGTTTCTTTGAAAATTACATATCTATTACTTCATATGTATTATTTACTAATTCACATTATGTAACAAACAAGTTCTTAAAGTAAAAGTATTTGTTGAAACTTTTGATATTTAGATGATCTTTAATATCAAAAAGGATGATAAAATTTATCAGTTTAGCATTTGAACACATCGTAATTTCTCTGCATGGCATTAAGACCGAAAGTATAATTAGCTGTCACTTACAAGTTTTTTAAAGATTATCTGAAAGCACAAAATTTTCTCTAGCCCATTTGCCACCAACTTCTGATGCCACTAAACAGCACAGCACGGCTTAAACACGTACCACCAAATTCAACAGCGGAAAGGAAATATTTTAAATCCCTTTGAGTGGGGTTGGAAAAAATCTAAAAATGGATGACTGCCAGTTAGTACAACCGAACCTCCAGCACCGCAGACTTTACTGCAAAGAATGTATGGGTTTAAATTGCGAAAACGTTGATATTTAAGAAGTTACGGAAGGAGATGCAGAAAATGATGTTAATGAAGATATTGATATTCATTTCGAAAACATTATGGGATAAATGTAATAGGTGTGTTATTTTCAAAAAAAGTATATTTAAGCAATTATAAATTAGTACAGCATTAAAGGTTTTTTTATGTCTAAGATCATATGAATATCAAAATTTGAAACAAATACCTTTATCGTTATCATTGACAAACCGAAAATACTGTTTGTATTGAATAAAATAATTCTTGCTGGTAATAATTAAAAATAACATGGTATAAAACTAAAAAGTGGTAACATCGTAAAAAAGTAGATAACTTTGAACGACTGTATTTCAGCCAATTATTATGAAAAATGATTTTATCTCTCATCATTTCGACGAGAATTACGAAAAATTTATTTTTTGTGAACCAATGCATATGCCTAAATCCACTCAGAAAAAAAGTTTTCAGAAAAATTTTAGAAATAACAAAAAATTACTTCCCTGGAATCGAAGTGAAGTATTGCATTCGAAAAAAAATCACCCTTCGAGATTTTTTCGGATTTTCACGTTTTAGATTATGTAGATTACGAAAATATAGGTTTTCAATTCCGTCAGTCTGTCTGTCTGTCTGTCTTTCTGTCGGTCTGTTGGTGCATTAACTAAAAAACTACTAGACAGAATAGTCAAATTTGGTAGGTAGCTGACTTCACTGCCACTGAAGAAATGGTTAGACTCTCACTGGAAAATATACAGGGTGTACCGTCTAAAGGTAATAGATACCTAATGAAAAAAAAAATCGCTCAAATTTAAAATTTCCTCGTTTCGTGACATTCTAAACCTATTTCAAAAAAACGAATTAAAAAAAATGAAAATTTTATATAAAATGAATGGAAAAAAAAATTTCTTAGCTTGAATTTAAAATTTACACGTTTCATGGCATTCTAAAGATTAAAAAAAATGCTGTTTTGAAAAAGAAAATTAATTTTATATAAAATGGATGGAAAAAAACTTTTTTTTGCTCAAGTTTAAAATGTTCACGTTTCATGGCATTCTAAACCTATTTCAAACAATTATTTTTTTGGAAATTAAAAAACATTTTTTTTAAGTTTGTTATAAACTGGATTATGGAAAGAAAATGTTTTGTTGCTCAAATTTAATATTTCCACATTCTGAATATACTTCAAAGAAAAAAATACTTTCCAAAAATAAATTTCCCCCACCACTATAGAGTAGATAATGGAAAAAAGTTATTAAGTTTTCCCTGTAATAATAGGGCTAACTACATTGTGATTATTATTCTCATATGTCACTTCCTAATTAATATTTTTTTAGAGTGACCGTCCTTGTATGAATAGAGAGGGAAGTTCTGTGTAAATAATTTTACCAATTTTTTTAATAGATTTTTTGATTTACTTTGTTTAAAAAAAAATTTCTTTGACTTTATGAAGTACCATTTCGATAGAAAATTTGATTCTCTACAAAAAATCGTATTATATGTAGGTGTATATTAAAAATGTATAGTTTTTGAGTTATAGTTAAAAAACTAAAAAGTGGACAAATTTATTCCATTCTTAAAAATCCGAGCTTACATTTAATAGCACTTTGCCTTTAACGAATTAGTTCCTTATTCAATTACATAGTCAATAGCCTATTGGTTTAATTTTCAAGAACGCAGCTTAAGAGATAAATATGTTATGCCTTTTTTTGTTAGCGAAAATCAAGACCCTTTTCAGGATAATAATTCACAGCCATGCTTTACTCACGAAGAAATTGGTAGCTCTTTTTTGCAAAAAGGTTAGCTATATCTTGAATATTACAAAACTGTTTTGTGAATTAATTTCAGTTGAAAATTTTTGAGAAAGATTTGCAATAGCTGTTCAAGAATTCCAGTCTTAATAATATTATTACGATTCTTCTTAAATTATGATTATTTGGAGAATGTTTAAATTTTTCTTTAAGATACATTTTGAAACGTATTAGTAACTCCTGACTTGTTTACGTTTTACGAAAATCGAGTCGTGTGGAAGAAAACGTGGTTTTGTATGAAATGCATATAAAAAATTTATACGAAGACCTCTCTACCACTAAATATTGTAATCAAGTTTCGCTAAGAAATGAAAAAGTGAAATGTACCTTTATTTGATTGAAATAGAAAGAGATGGATTTACTTATATGGCGTTTGCTTACCCATTTTATTCATTACACAGAATAAATATTGCTGCTGAAGATTATATTGCTCATAAATTGCTCTGTATTGCACATTTTGGGTTAAGGCATTGTTCAATATGTTATTATTTTGTAATAATGTATGTTAAAAGTCTACTAACAGTAGTTATTTGATTATACGTATTTTGATAATAAGAATGTTATGTATACTAAATACATGCAACCCTCAAAGAGCCTGTCAACAGATTTGTATTAGCTGTAGGCAAATTCATGTATTTGACAAGAATGGCATTTATGTTTTTAAGCTTCTTTACTAAAAGTAGAAGAATTTCATTTTTATACAAATTCTTAGGCTATTATTTAATTACTTCAAACTTTCCAACTCACAAAATTGATCTCCATGATTCGACAGACTTTTTTTTACAAATTCGAGCTATATTGAGTTTCTACGATCAATTAAATTGAAAAGGAATTAAAAAGATCAGAGAGGAGGCCGCCGCGCCGACGAGAAGTTTGTTGGGTACCAGGTTTAGTTATAATTAAATTTAAAGGCGAATTTAAAAGAAGCTATAAAAGTAACCGAAATAAAAAGCACTCCAAATAAAGAGAATTTATTATAATGCAAGGCATTAGCAGATAATGGACTCAATAGAGTATGAAAAGACGAAACTCAGCGCCGACATGTATTATTCCTTTTATGCAATACCATCAGACCGTGGTAGATTTAAATCTCTTAAACCAACATATAATGAGATCGGAGACAAAAGCCTTTTGACACTGTTTTTCATAGAGTCGCGTTACGAAGGCCCGTAGCTACCAATTATAGCTATGACGTCAAATGCTGACATCCTACCCACTGTGTTTACACCGTGGGCGAAATAAGTCTTTTCTCCGAGAAAATTACACGGAACTGGTTTCTTAACAAGTTGTTATACTTTTGATTAAAATCTGCAAGTAACTAATTACTCTCTCCAAGGGCTTGTTTGAAGAACGATTTTTAATAAGTATGCATTTTTAATTAACACAAGTGGGGAAATAATGTTTCCAATTTAATTAATTATTACTGCGCTATAAGGCAATTAAGTAATACAGGTAATATTTATTTAACTTGATGTGTTAATTTTACTTACTGCTTATAATACGGTCGATTTAAGCGAGAAAAAAAGCTAAATTTACGATTTCTTCGAAGAATGCGGAATGTTCACGAAATTTTTGTAATGCGTTTCTTTTATTATCTATATCATTATCCATAACTTTTGGTTGCATGGTATTGAGCGACAATCATTATAAACATTATTTTTGTTGTTAATTTGTTAAGTTATTAAATTTGGGACAAAGTTAAAAAATGAAAGATTTTTACTTGTTTTGATGGTAAATAACAACTTTTCACTCCTGTTAATAAAAAAAACATGTATTTTCCAAGTCACAGATGTTTGAAATTTTCCAAAAATGGGGAAGAGGAAACCAAAATTGTTAAGAAAAATATCTGAACAACATTTTTTTAATACAAATCTTTTTCCCCATCGACTTTTCCATGAAATGCGAATATGCAGTTATCTCAGGAAAACCGATAAAAATTGGAAAATTTTTGAGGGGGAAAATCATTAATAATAAATATTTTTAAAAATTTGAAAAAAATATTTGTATACGTAAGAACAATATTTTCTTAACATTTTAATATTACTGTTATGTTCCATGAAAACGCATATTTTCCGAGATATGAGGGCTTGATTTACAAAAAGATAAAAACAGTAAATTTATTATCTAATATCGTAGAAAAACGGCCTATTTTTCACGTGAAAATGATATAGTCTCAAAATTCTTATTTCTGCATACCAAATCAGAAAAATACGTTTTCCTATTTTCGATTTTTTTTTTTAATAAATCTTCTTATTCTAACAATACAAGGCATTAAGTTAGCTCGGAAAATATGCATTTTTCACAATAATGCGAATGTTATATTAAAATATTAAGAAATCTTTGTTCTTCTTGTCTGGTACTATGAGATTCAAAAAAATAAAAATTATCAATGATTTTCTGCATCAAAATTCTCATTTTCATAGATTTTTTCGAGAAAACTTTGCAGATTTGCATTTTATGGAAAACTCGATGAGGAAAAAATAAACTCACCTGAATTTTATCAGATTTTTTCTTAACAATTTTGATTTCCCCTCCCCTCTTTTTCGAACATCTGAACGTGAGAAAACACGCATTTTTTTCCGTTGAAATTTAATACTTTAACGAATTAACAACAAAAACATTGTTTAAAATGAACCACGCAATCAAAAAAAATATGGAAAATGATCTAGACAACAAATGAAACTCACTACAAAAGTCTTTAGGGAAATTGCTCCTTTTGAGAAGGAGATGTGATTCAGAACCCAGGAGGGTACTTTTAGCTAGAAAAAATTGTTTTATCTAAAATTATAAGAGGTAATTTTGTTTTGCTGAAAAACTTTCCTACAGGGCCCCCAGATAAAACGGGGAATAATACGAATTTGAACTTTAAAAGCGGAGGCTGACGTATCAGCTATACTGAAGGTAGGGTGGTCACTATGAGCAAAATTTTCGTATTTTACGTGTAGTCCCCTCTGTGCATTCAATTGGTGGAGAAAGCGGCTCACACGGCCGACTAGTCAGGTTCTTGGGGGTGGACTCGATGAATTGAGGTGGTGGATGTACGCTGGTGAAAACAAATAAGCGTCTTATTAGAAACAGATTAATAATCAAATTTAGGTACGATTATAACAATATCCCACAGAAATAGTATTACACACAATTAATATTCCTAGATGTGTGGCCTACACTTAACCTAACACAAACTACACGACAAAATGGTAAAATGAGCAAGATAATGTGACCACAGGCTAAATTGACAAAGGAAGTGAAAATTGCAAGCGTTGTGTTCAAATCTACTGATAATTCAATTGGCTATATGCAAAATATTTAAATAAAACTGACAATTTAATGTGTAAATTATTAAACAAAATAGGTATTGTAACTGTAGTTACGTGGGTCGAATGACAGCTATTACATTACAATTTAGTAGCGCAAAACCCTGACTGGTTCTCTATGCTTCACGTGGAAGATGGGTTGTTGTATTAGGTCCCTCGTTATGCTATTTAAAGATGCTAACCTCCAGCAGGTTTCTCAACGTCTACAGTAGGCCTAGCAGGGGACAAATTCCAACGGAACTAGGCAGGAGAGTCTCGCAGATGCAACCCAGGATTCCATATCCAACCAACTGCTTGACAATGAAGTTTAAACAAAACCAAAGTACAAGTAGTATCCAGACTCAAACGTACAAATAACAAGAAGGTAAGACGTATGGTCAAACGTACAGGAAACAATACCAGTAAAAGTCAAAAATAAAGGTAACAGTAAAACGTAAAATTGAAAGTAGAATTGAAAGTAAAAGCCCTTAGATATTGAGTGGACTTAAGAATTCCTTTGCCATGTGCTTCTAGAAAGTTGATTGATCCGGAAAATTCCATAGCAGTACTTCCCAACAGAAAATAATCCTCAAATACCAAAATAAAATACTGCTAAATTCGTCAACTACAGCACCATATCCCATTAAAGGAGCAAAATCACAAAATTGCCATACATGTGCTTAGCAACACAACTTATTTTCCGCAGGCAAACCGGAAAAATCTCCAAAAATGACCAAGCCGGAAATCTCTGTAAAAAATCCAAGGATGACCGAACCTCTTCATGGGTATGTTCAAAGTGGCCACTCCAACACATAATATCTTATTTCTATTTCCATTAACAAAACTATAAGTTTAATCCAAGATAACGGTCTTGAAATGGTTATAACCGGACGTTAAGAACTCGCTGCATGGAGTGCAACGGTAGGCAACCAATTATACTAGATAGACTCGACTAAAACAATAACATTGGAACAAATGCGATATTTAGATTTAAATATACAGATGCGAAAATAGACTGTAACAACTTGCAACTAATTTTTATACCTTAGGTTATTCGGATGCGTGCTATATTATACAGCGTGTCTCACTATAGATAATTTTCAAAACCTGGATAGTAGAGAGCATAACGGGGTATAGCCCAAAGAGATTTTAAAATATACAAATGTATCCACTTGGACGTGACGCAGTAAACTTATGGTTTTAAAATGGAACACTCAGACTCAGTACATGGCTCCATACTTGATTTTCCTTTTAAAGACAATCCATGCGATTTCAACTTTGCGAAATCCGGAGCAGATTGTGCAGAAAATTATCCAAAAACTTCTAGTTTACGATAATGTAACTTCTACAAGAGTAAGTATTTTCGGTACAGTAAAATTAGTAGTAAATATGCCATAAGAGAGAAAAATGGAGAATGTTTAATTTTAATGTCGACAAACAGCTTAATGGGGTTATTCACAATTTATGTTTATGTTAAATGCACAATCAGGAACACAAGAACTCAATATATTCGAAAACATTTTTTTTTGCGGTTACGTATTTTTAAACTTGGTTTGTAATTTGTAAACATTAATTCCCGCCAACAGTCGCGACGTTCATGTTTTCGCATGCACAGTATAGCGTAGATGAAATATCTGTGTGGCAGCACTGAGTTTCAAACTTTACTAAGAAAAACTGACAGCTACAGCAACAGTGTAGCAGTTAAGTTAGTTTTTGCTGGTGTTCTTTTTGTATTGCGGTTTTGTTTGATTTGTTAATTTTTAAGGCGTTGTGTATGGAGTTATATAAAATCAGTTTTTTTTTGCATCATTAATTATAATTTTACGAGTATTGTTAAAGACATCAGGTAAGTTTCTACCATAAGAAAATGTTTATACTCATTTTAATACACTCGACACTGAAGTAGTCCATATTTTTCACAAAGAATTCCTGGATTATAACGTAGTTCAATTCAGGTAAATTTTCAGTGCCAGCATTAACGAACACTAACTACAATAATAAACACAAAGCAAACTGTCATACGTGTGACTCTTCTTCTACTTCTTTCACATTGTCAGTGAGGATCTGAGGAGTCTTAACACAAACAAATATTGCTAGATTTAGTTGTAAACCGTGACGTGACGTCAGAAGTAAATAAAATTTGAAGCTATTGACGATTCTTCCTATTGATTTATGAATAATTAACAAATAATAAAGAAATAGTAATTACCAATACATTATTGTATATTGTACTATTCAAAATATTTTTAAGTTTACTTTAACATGAAATAACTCTATTATTGGAAGAAGTTGTCTATTGGAGTGGTCAGATATATGAATGAATTTAACTCCACTTGACTCCTTTACACCAGAAAATAGTGTTTCTTCTTGGGTATTAGCTGGTAGTTAACTGGCAGAAATTATAGCATTTACTCAAACTGCTGCATAAAGTGACGGCGAACGAAATTTCCTACGATTAACATTCCACTGCTTTCTGTAGTATTTTGTTAAGGTAGGCATTTTTTTATCAACTAATTTATCGTCGACCTACTGTCGTTACTAAAATTAGTTACAAACTGACGACAGGAGATGCGTTACCCCCAACCTGGGAAATTTATCGAACTTCTCTAATATTTTCCATCCCCCCACCACCCCCACTCCCTTATCAAAAGAGTTGATAAAATTATATTGAAATTTGAAACACATATGTATTATAACGTGATCTGAAACTAGATTATATTTTAACATGATTCCGTTGAAGGAGTGGGGGGAAAGTAGCGGTAAATAGGGAAAAATAAGTAAAGCAAGCTGGTAACAGTACAGAAACTTGTAATTTGGTGTATATACTAGAAACAAATGCCTCAGATTTCTTTCCAAAATTTTTCGACCCCCCGCCCCCATCACCTTCATTGCATTATTAAAAGGATTGATAACACAAAATTGAGATATTCACATGAAAGTTAGTACAAGTATGTATAGTAATGACATCTGAGTAAGATGATTCCATTGAAGGGGTGGGAGGTGATAAGTTGTGAATAGCGCAAAATAAGTGGACCAAGCTAGAAATTTCATTTTTAACGTGTATGGTAGAAACCAAAGCTTCAAATTTTTCTAGGATATCTGCCCCAAATATTATTAAAATTCTATGACCAATAGTTTCCACATACTAAAGTGCAAATATAGTCAAGATGTTTCCTTTAAAGTGACTTGGACGAGAAATCTGGATGTGGAAGTAGTGATTCCTTAGGTAGCGGTTTTTAATTTTACAAGTTGGAGGAAGTAAAACTCTCATAGCATCTGGGATGGTTGCGAAATTGCACTTAGCACATAACCAGAATATTTATAAAAATAAAAAGATTAGGTGAAAGTTAAATTGGATATTAAAACTGTCTATAAAAGCTATAAAGAGACAAGAGGAAATAATATTAATCAGGATATGTACTACGATAGAGAGCATTTCGACGACTCAGGAAATATGGTTAACGCTTGTACTAATTTTCTTCAAAAGTCGTTTCCGACAATAGAACCGAATTTTAGACGTTTGTAGCTTAAGCAAAAACAGCATAAATATAGTTAGTATATAAACATAGTTTCAACATGAAGTTTTCGTGAAACTAAAAAAAAAAAAAAAAAAACAGCCGAAGCTCATCACGAGGCCGGATGGAATTTCATTCTTGTAATATATTGTGTTCGTATTATTGCGTATTCACTTCAAATCTGATTTGACTTAGCTATATAACTCTCTTCTTTTCCCGGTACCAAAGTTTGACCATATTACAAAAAGAAGTAATGAGAACCGTCTCATATTAAATGTGCAAAAAAATAATATAATGAATACTCCGCGGAGAATATTAATTATACATTTAATTGCTCTCTAGAAAATGAACCTTAAAGACCTCGAGATCATTTGACAAAAACTGAATTATATCTATCATGTAAACATATTAATATGTGACGTAAATAAGATTCTTTATTACACCCAAATATCTGAATTTCAAAATTGATTCAATTATTTTCTTCTGTGATCGAATCTAGAGTAGGGTACTCTTGTATGGCAGCCCTCCTGTGACATTCATAGCTCTGAATTAGAAAATGTGCAACGCCATTTTATTAAATTTCCGTACCTGAAATTTCAAGGTATATCCACCTCTATCGGTTTTCCACAAAGTGATTTATTTAAAATATTTTCTATGAATATTGAATATTCTATACGAGCAACGTAATAACTTTGCTATAAATATTTTAAAAGTGATCCATTATTATATTGACTGTAGCGAAATACTTAATTTCCATATTCCACGAGTAAATTCAGCTTCTTACTTTGCAATAGCCGAACTGCTAACATTTTAAAGGATTCACTGAGGTTTTTGGCAATTTGTAGGTGGTTTGGGTCACTTTTCAAGCCAAAAATAACTATTTATTCGTTCGTTTTCCAAAGTTTTTTTACAAGCGATTAGAATGCTATTTACAAAGATATTTGAATAGTAAAAAATATATGACAAACAAGTGCCCACTGAAAATTAGATTTCTTAATATTTACTCCACAACATTTACAATAGCAAATTTTATTTTATTCTTGCAAATAAGGTCCTAAATGTTTTCTCTGGAACTTTAAATTGCTTAAACTAATATTTACGATTATTACTGCTTCATTACACTACTACCAGATGCTGGTGTCCGGTAACGCACTGCAAGGAAAATTATTTCGTTGTGGGAGTTAACGGATACATGCATCTGGTAGTAGTAGTCACTTTCAAGTTATATTGTACTTTGTGTTTTTTGTGAAAAGAAATAGGTATCTAAAAAAATGGTTCAGTTGGTTACCGAACAGCAACTAATTGACCAGAAAAGACGGTTGCAGAGAATTTAGAGCTTGAAATGCCAAATAATCGTAAGATTGACGTTCTTCAAAATGTAAATTGAACGCATTATGTTCCTCGTATTTTGACAGCTGTAAGAAAGAAAAAACGGACTTATAAGAAATAGAGGTAGAGGAGAATAATGAGTCTAACGTACCAAATGAGAAAATTTTACCCAAGGTTGTTGTTCAAGACCTAATTTCAAATACTAGTGTACACTGATTGATTTGGAACTTTGATTCTTGCACCGCATGAGAATTGTATTGTGCCCAGTTGTGTACATTTCTAGATTATATTTTGAAATTATTCAGTTGAAGGGTTGGGGTTAAATAGGGGTAAATAGGGAAAAATAAGTAAAGCAAGCTGGTAAGAGTACAGAAACTTGGGATTCGGTGTATATACTAAAAGTCAAGGCCTCAGATTTTTTATAATATATTTCAATCTCGCCCCCCACACCACCCCCCTTCCATTATTAAAGAGGTTCATAAATAAAATTGAAATTTGGTACATGTATATATTATTAGATTATATTTTGTAATGTTTTCGGTGCAGAGTTCGGGAGTAAGTAGGGATAAATAGGGGAAAATTAGTAAAACAAGCTGGTAAAAGTACAGCCTGGATTTAGTGTAAATACTAAAAACCAAGGCCTTATACTTTTTTATAACAGTTTTCAACCCCTCCGCCCTTCCCACTCCATTATTAAAGGGGCTGAGAAAATTAAATTGAGATATTCACATGAAATTTGGTACACGTATGTACTGTAACGACATCTGGAGCTAGATTATATTTTAAGACGATTCCGTTCATAGAATGGGGGATAACTAGGGGTAAATATGGGACAATGAACAAAACAAGCTAGTAAGAGTACATAAACTTGAGATTTGATGTATATACTAGGAGCCAGGATCTCAGATTTCTTTAGCATATTTTTCAAACTCCTCACCACCTTCATGATTAAAGGTGTTGATAGAATAAAATTGAGATGTTCAGTTGTAATTTGATATACGTATGTATTGTAATGACATCTGATTGAGATGATTCCGTTAAAGGGGTAGCTGGGGGATCTGTAACTAGGAAAAATGAGTAGAGTAAGCTAATAAGATTCCAGAAACTTCATTTTTGGCGTATATGCTAAGAACCAACGTCTCAATTTTTTTGTGACATCTGCCTCAATTATTATAAAAATTCTATGATCAATTACTTCCACATACTAGAGTGCAATTATAGTCAAGATGTATTCCTTTAAAGAGACTTAGAGAGAAAATCTGAATGTGGAAGTAGTGATTCCTTAGGCAGCGGTTTTTATTCATCATTAAAATTTATTTATCAGTAAACTTTGTTGGTGTATGTATATGTCAAAAACAGAAATTCTCATATAATAATATCCAATTAAGAGAATGACGAGAAATGAGGACTCATTAAAATTTATGAGAATTATTATATTATTTTAATTAATTGTATGAAACTTTAAACACTAACATTTGTGTGAATAAAATAATAAAACAGCTAGCAGAGTGTCATTTAGTAATATTTACTGCAAAAGTTGGTTTCTGCTAAAAGTTTTAATTAAATATAAAAAATAATTAAAAAGCGAGAACCTGTAACGCGAGTAGACTTTGAATGAGAGCTGCCTGGGACAAGAATGCAAATTTCCTTATTGTATTTTTTATAAGTACTGAGTTAATTAAAACTAAGCTCCTAGTAATATTCAGGATAATCCATATTACAATAAAACAGAGGTAGCCCATTTGTTAAAGGCGATTTTCCTTTTAACATGTTTTATACTTTCAAGAGTTACTTCATTTGTAGTCCATGTTCTAGATTTATAATATCATGTTGACATTTGTTCATAAATTGTATTAAATTAATTAAATTATAAAACCGTAAATTAGATAGCAATGGTGATAGGCAACTGCATGTCTATAATGTGCTACATATGCACGCCATCTCTGAGGTACTAGTGTAAGATGACTTGTAGACTAGACTAGAGTAGAAACTTGTCGAAGATGGTTCAAGACTTTACTAGGAATAGATGGAAGATTTCTAGATGCATTTTGTGAGATATATAAGGCGAGATTCACGGAAGGGAAGGAAGTTTTTAGTGAATTGAGGTTATATAACTCGGAAATTATTCTAAGTGTACAGTAGAGTGTAAATATCAAATAATAAACATTATTAAAGGACATTTCAATCAGAAGACATATATTTCAGTTAATAAAAGTATTGTGAAGTTTACAATAAATTATTCAATAACGTGTTAGTGTTTATCCCTTGTTATAATTTTAAATCGACGGATTTTTAAGGGAGCTTTCCTAAGGAATCGAACCACGTAACAATATGTAGTATTTTCCTTATTAGAATATTTGAAATATTATTTGTGTTCGTGAAAACTCACTCATTACCGAGTCTCCTAAATTCTAGAATCTAGACATTTCAAATTTTGTACGAATGTTCCTATTGCGATCTAGACACAAGATAAGATGGGGTATTGCAAAATTAGCTACAAGAAGTGAAAAAAGTAGTTGATGTTTTTCACGATGTTTTGATGTATTTTTTAATCTATTTGCCATAGAGCTTTGAAATTTGAAATGACGATTCCTTTTACTTCCACATCCACGTAGTGGATTGGAAGTATAGTAATCGCAAAAAAAATTTCAAAAATTTTTATTCGTGAAATAGGTTTAGAATGTCATGAAACGTCGAAATTTTAAATTTGAGCGAAAAAAAAAATGTTCTGTCTGTCTGTAACTTTTTTTTGTCCGCACGTTTTCTCCGGAACGGATTAAGATATTGATTTGAAATTTTGTACGCGTATATATTATAACGAGATCTGGAACTGGATTGTTTTTTGAGGATATCCGGTGAAGGGTTGGGGGTTAAATAGGGGTAAATAGGGGAAAAGCAAGCTTGTAAGAGTACAGAAACTTGAAATTCGGTGTATGCACTAGAAGTTAAGGTCTCAGATTTTTTATAATATTTTTCAAAGTCCACCACCTCCGCTTCATTATTAATGGGATTGATAACATCAAATTGAGATATTCACTTGAAAGTTAGTACACGTATGTATTGCAGTGACATCTGATTGAGATGAGTCCATTGAAGGGGTGGGAGGTGGTAGGTTGTGAATAGTGGAAAATAAGTAGGGTAAACTAGAAACTTCATTTTTAACGTATATGGTAGAAACCAACTCCTCAAATTTTTCTATTACATCTGCCCCAAATATTATTAAAATTTTATGACCAATAATTTCCACATACTAGAGTGCAAATATAGTAAAGATGTTTCCTTTAAAGTGACTTGGATGAAGAATCTGGATGTGGAAGTAGTGATTCCTTAGGCAGCGGTTTTTACATTTGTGTTTTTTGAGTGTTTCTCAGACTTCAATCATTTGTTGCTTCTCTTAAGACGAGCACGAGAAATGCAAAATGAGAGGATTTAGCGACAGTTACATAGGATACCAAAGTTTTAAATTTAATGAATTGAAAACTCGGCAGAAATACTAAATTGTTGTAGAAACAATAAAGAATTAAATTTCGCTCAAAAAACACTCAACTAAAGTCAGCCACCGTGAATATGTTCAGAAATAATAAGAGATGGATAAATTCAAGATTAGCATGTTACAAATAATACAGAGTTAATGGATTCCTTCACGACTTTAGAGGCCTATACCGCGATATGCCACTATTATAAAAGTTCGCCGAAATGATTTTTCTACTGGTTGAATACAAACGACTGATTAAAAAACAGATTATTACAAATCTGTCATGCCCAGTGCAAAATTTTGGACAATATATCTGGAAAGGCACCAACCGATGTATATGCCAATCGTATTTTTGTAATTACCGAGTGGTACTTAATCGATAAAGAAAAAATCAGCGTGTTGCAAATCTGTCATCCACAGTGAAACAACCCGCATGTTAACAGTTTCTGCCCCTGGGAACCCACCAACCGATATGTACGCTAATCATATTTTTGTACTCCCTGTGTGATAAGTAATCGACAAAAAGTATCAGGTTTATACAAATGCTTCCACCAACCATGAAAAACATGTCGACATTCAAGAATCATTGAGTGAAGTTTCCACCACCAAAAAAACACTTTTTTTGTCTGCTAAGCTCTAAGGAAGAGGATTAATAATGTCTCTAGTTTTTACAAATGTGTCAGGTGATTGCACGCTCGCTCCTGTACTATATGGCATGGCTTTAAATGTTCAATGGACTTCCTAGCGGGATTTCTAGGAGGTAAAAGAGATTGGGTATTTAATAATAATAATAATAATAAAGCATTTATTATTTACCCAATTTGACAAATTTAACAATAGTAAATTTTACATGTTTACACAACAGGTAAATAAAAGGCGAGTAGTTCAGTTTACTGACAAGCCAGTAAACTGTTCTTCCACTATTGCCTATAAATAATATCAGAGGTAGATAAATTAAATAAATATAGGTACTCATATCGAAACAATCATAAAAAAAATATAAAAAAAAAACACATCAAAGTAGAATGAAAAAGAGGCAAACTAGAGCTGAAGGAGGGAGGAGAGTAGGAAATGAGAGGAAGAGAAAGAAAAGAAATTAGAAAAAAAAATGAAACAAAGAAAATTAAAGAAGGAACAAAGTTTAAAAACAGAGAAATTACGGGAAAAGGTAAGATTTTATTATTACTGATTTCGCATTAAATATTTTTTAAATGTTTTTTTAAAACTTACACACGAAAGGGTGAGTCCATTAAAGGGTAGAGTATTTATAGAAGCAGCAATGTTATAAGAGAATGACCTTTTGAATATTTCCTTACGGTGTTGTGGTATGGTGAGAATATTTCTTCGTCTAATATTAATGTTATGAATATCATTTCTAAAAGAGAGCTTGTTGAGGAGATAAGGTGGCGATCTAAACTTTAAAATTTTATGAAAAAAACAAGCCATGTGAAGTTTGCGGCGATTGTACATATTCAGCCATCCTGCAGTTTTCAATTTACGAGATATTCTTTGACGGCGTTGAATTCCAAAAATTAAGCGAAGACAAGCATTTTGTACTTTTTGTATGCGCCGGGTCTCGATGCTGTCAATACAGGGGACATAAACCACATCGCAATGATTAAAATGGGACAAAATTAGAGAATCACATAACATTTTTTTTACTTCCATGCTTAAAAATCGTCTCTGGGAATATATCATTTTAGTGCAGCGTATGCTGATCTTAATTTACTCGTAATATGCTGTTTAAATCTCAATTTATAATCAATAATAAGACCAAGACTTTTAGAGCTGTTATTGAAGGCAATTGTATCATTTCCAATCTGTATATTAATTTCTCTCGACACAAATTCACGAGCATTGTCATTGTAAAATATTATAGCAGATGATTTACTAGGGTTAATTTTAAGTAGATGATCAGTAGAAACTGACACCAAATTCTTTATATCGCTGTTAATTAAATTCCTATATTCCTGTAGATCTTCAACATGAAATGAACAATAAAGCTGTGTATCATCAGCATATAAATGGTAATTGCAGTGTTGCAAGGATGTGTGAAAATTCGATGTAAAAATTGTAAACAATAACGGTCCAAGTATACTTCCTTGCGGTACACCTGAAACTATCGTTAGTGGTTGTGAAATATTATTATTAAGTACTGTTTGTTGAATTCTATCCGACAAGAATGACAAAATTAGACTGGAGGAATTTCGTTCAAAGCCACAAAAGTGTAGAATTGAAAAAAGTAATTGGTGATTTATCATATCAAAAGCTTTTGTATAATCTAATAATATTAATACACTTATTTTGTTATTGTCGGAAGCTCCAATGATGTCATCAGTTACGTCTGCAAGAGCCGTAGCACAAGAGAATCCAGATCTAAATCCCGACTGCTTTAATGGTAGAACATTGTTGAGATTCACAAATTCTCTAATTTGCAATTCTAAGATTTTTTCAAAAATCTTTGATAAGACAGGTAAAACACTAATAGACCTTAGGTGACTCAATTGGCTAGGTTGACTGATTTTAGGTAAAGGAAATATTAAAGCTATTTTCCAAGCCTTAGGAAAGTAGTGTGTATTTATACATTCATTATATATGTGAGTTAAGAATGGAACTATATAAGGACAGCATAAATGTATTAAAGTTATATTTAATTTATCATATCCATAAGCTTTAGATTTTATGTTTTGAATGATTTTAATTACATCTATATCAGAAATAAGTTTAAAAGAAAATAAACCATCTATGCCTTCTTTAACATTGGTATTATAAAAATTTATTAACTCGTCTTTAGGTCTATCATTATTATTAGAGGATTTGATAAAAAAATCATTAATAGTGTCCACATTACTTAACTGTTCAGGTATATTAGCCTTTTGATTTTTAGCAATATTTAATTTTTTTAATTCACCCCATTTCTCTTTAATATTACAATTATTAAATTTATATCTTAAATAAGCCTTCTTTTCAGCCTTAATAGCTGCATTAGTTACATTTCTAAGTTGTTTATAGTACACCCAGTGGCCATTTTGCCCTGTCTATCTGGTATAACAAACTTAATCAGAATTATACAATTTCTTCTTTTATCAGTCGAATGCCGGAAAGATTATAGAGTGTATAATATATTTTATGCATCAGGATATGCACATTAAACAAAGTGTTTATCTACTCCCCAATAAATCTCAATATGTTGCATAGACATAATTTGCTGAACATAAAGTTTTACCTCACAACTTTTTAATCACTTAACAGATCCCATTCATAATTTTAAAAGCCTGTAAAAAGCATGACAATAAAAAATACAATGTTCCAGTTTTACGTTCTTCTGTATCTAAATAAAAAAGAATTATTAGGCATCGATGGAGTTAAATGAATATACCATGAAACACCAAAACAGTTATATTCTTGTGCCAGTAATGAAACTGGTTTTAATACACATTTTGTGCTTTACGGCTCTTTTGCTTTTGGTCGTGGAAATTCAATTATCTAGCCTTGTTTTCAGATTAACACCAGCTTGTAGATATTCCAAAATGTACGAAGTTTGTAATAAATTTATATGTACTCAGGATAAAGTACATTAGCATTATACAACTTACCCAAATATTCACAATTTATCAAAAATGGTTGTATTATTGCCAGAGGCGGATTGTGATTTTGCGAGGCCGTAGGCTTTACTTTACTTTACTTCACTTTACCGCGGTCATCAGTATAAGATAATTGATAGACTCGACCTTTGCTTGGTGAAGATCCATTATCACTAATGAAATAAAAAACACTGAACTGTTTTAACGTTTTCACATAACGTTTCCAGTGTTTTTTTATTTCATTACCAATATAATAGTTCATAATAAGTCATGCAGCTCTTGAAAAAATGTACATATTATTTAATTCCCTGCTTATTGAAGACAAGTATTGTAATTGTGAAAAAAAAATCAAGATTTCTTTGGATATTCACACATTAGACTAGGAGATTACCAAAATGGAGGTATTTTAATTCCGGCAGTCAGTGTATCTGTCTGTGTGTCTGCTGGTACTATATCTACTATACTACTTTATGAAGAATAACATTTGATGGGCAGTATCCGCTATTGCTAATATAGAAATGGGTTATACTTTTAATGAGAGATATAGAGGGTGGACACCTTAAAAAATAATTAATTACGAAATGCGACGAAATTTTACGATGTATTGCTGGCATATCCAGCACTCACACGTGCAAAGAGATCTTCAAGAAATTTAAAATACTCACTTTATATAGTTTATATATTTTTGAAATTTGTTTATTTGTTTTCAATAATAAAACTAAATTTTTAACAAATAGTAATTATCATCAGATAAAAACTCGCCAAATAAATAATTTACATCTACCTTTCTCCAGATTAATATCACATTTAAAGCCGCCACCCGCATAGGTGCCAAAATATTTAATTACCTGCCAAATAACATAAAATCAATAGACAAGGAAAATATATTAAAAAAAACTTAAGCTATTCTTGCTTGATAAATGCCTATACAACACCACGGAATATTTTAACTGATACTCTACTCCACTTACCTTGTTAATTTCTATGACATATAAATATGCATAGGCTATGTAATCTACTCAAATTTTTGTATATCTCTTTGTTTTCGTTTTAATGGCAAGTCTAAAACTGCACCTTTTCTTATACACATATTTGTCTTTAAGAATAAATACACTCAAATTTGAACTTAAATTGACTATTCTGTATCAGAATTTATTTTTGTATGTAACGTCCAATCAACAAACTAACATGTATTTATAAACTTTGTTTACTAAACTTTTAATTTGTTTTCGAATTTTATATTGTTCGTCTCTCCCCAGTGTTTTGTCTTATACAATTGTGTTTTAGTGTATAATACTATATTGGCCATTAGTATAAGTTCTTTTTATATTACGTAACCTAAAATTGTGCCTATATGACCTGTCCTATATCATGTACATGATCAACAAGGATCAATAAATATTTGAATTTTGAATTTGAATTTTTGAATTTGTACAATAATATTTGACTTGTAGTTAACATAATTGTCAAGGAAGAGACCTGTTATACTGCTGCACTTTTAGTGAAAAATATACCCTAAGAAATAATTAATGAAGAAAAATATCGTTGTCCATGACCGAGGAAGAAACTTATTATATTTTCAGTGAAAGTTATACAGTGAAAATCCTAAAAAACTGATTAATTTGGAGAAGATCTAGGAAAATAATACTTGGAATGTAATAATAATAATAATAATAATAATAAAAATAACTTATTAATCCTGTCGATTACAAATATATATATGTATATGTATAAAATATTACGACACGCACAGAATAACATTTATGTACAAAATCAATGAAGAAACTTTAAAAAAATATACGTAGACAATAATAATAATAAAAAAGTCAAAAATCATAAACTTCTATCAGCGAAATATTTATTTAAATAATAATAACTCTTATCTATTAATATTTTTTTAAGTTCTAACTTAAAATATTTAATATGCATATTTTTGTACTTAGTAGGTAAATAGATTGTAAGCATTTTTATAGTCAGTTATTTAAAACTTTGTTCATATTTTGCCAATCTGTGTATTGGTACTTTCAGTGTTGTGTTGTTGCTTGTGTTATGGGAATGATAATTATTAAGAGTGTTCATATTTAGTTCGGTTTTAGCCATTTTAGTTTTAGCTGACGCTATTTCTATATACTTAGAATGAAAAGAAACATACTGAGTGATCACGTTAAAGAGTTAATACAATTAAGAAACAATGAATAATATTCCTTGCTCAACGGAATGAAATAACGTTCTTATCAGGGAGGAAAGTTTTGGTGAATATAATCGATGTTAGTACAAAACATTCCCAAATATCTTTTAGGTGAAAATATGTACAGGGTCGTTATCCATAGAAAAAATATTGAACAAGCGAACAAGGAAAGTTTTGTATGATAGCTTTTGATTTTTCCTTTAATTAAAAACATAAGTACAAACTAAAGCATATAAATTTGTAAAAGTGCTTACACACAACTTTCTTCTCTATCTGGTATCATTTATTTCTTAATGATTTTTCCCCTTGTGTGACCAATCTGTGTTTATTTTCATTAATTAAACCAAAAGAATTTTCAAGTGAAATCTACTTAAATTTTATTTTACTGTCTTAAAGTTCATGGTAAGTTACTCACCAGCTGAAGCCAGTTTGAGAAAATGGCTGTAAAAGTAAAATTTTCTAGGCAATTTAAAAATTATCGAAGCTATAAAAACTTACTTCGATTATTTGACTTTTAAAGTAATTTATATGAGGTAAAAACTGACTGAAGAGATAATTTGTGGCCATACGATTTAAAATAGCTGAAATTGTCTATAAATTGTTTTATAACCTGTCTATCTATAAATTTCTGATAACAGTATAAAATAAAAACAATAATAATGATTGAGACTGTTGACTCACATTTTATCGACATAACCTTAAAAAGCATATTAAAATTTGACTTCCATATTAACGTATTTTGTTAGTAAATATGTCGCATTAACCCCCTACCAATCTGAATCAAATTCACTGTTCCTTATATGAATTATATCGAGTTAAACGAAAATATAATTGTTCCCTTGTTTTAATTTTAGTTTATTATTAGGTATTTAGTTAATAGACGTCGAGAACGAAAGAAATTGTCCTCAGGAACGGTGTTAAATAATTATTTATAAAAATTAAATTACGTGGCAAATCATTATGAAATTCAGTATATTTCCTCTCTGACAGTGGATGAAGCGAAAACAAAATCAAGTGAATCCGTCACGTATATAACCTGTCGACCGTTTCTGTACACACAGATGGATAGAGACGTATGAAAATTCTCAATAGCAGTGTTCGAACCCAATAAACAGTGCAGGCGCTGGAAGTAGTTGAGTATGCAAAATGTGAGGATCGGAAAGTATGTTCAGATTCTTATTCCTGAGACTCTAAATAATGGAAAAAGTCATTTTGTCGTCAGCTGCGGTGGTCCGTTCTAGTCTCCTGCCATCTCTTCCGCGCGTCCCATGGTAAGCACAGCGCTCATATTCCTCCAGTGAGTTTCTGCGTCGACGCAGGTCAGATTTTACAGGAAATCACCAAAATCAGAACTCGCCCTTGGAACTGAAAATAATCATAACTGTGGTACGAACTATCAACAAGACATTATAGACTTATACTCCAAAAACTTATATTGTTGATGGATGGCATGGCACTTGTTCATCAAATTCAGTTAAAAAAGTTCAATATTTTTGGGTGATTTTGCCGAGGCATTTTTCAAAAAGATCATGCTAGTTTTTACGCAGTCTGATGTGAAGAGAATGGATTTAATATTCGAGATATGACGACATTTCAATAAAATGTTTAAAGTTAAGTTTTCGCAGTAAAGGCAACATTATTAAAAATATCATAATTTCAAGTAATTCAACAAAAACTCCTAGTAATTGTAAAGCTTTCTTTTCAAGCAACAAAAATAAATTACAACTTGTTCGATATATTTGCAGTACTGCTTCAAATAGGCACAAGTAAATGAAGACTGCGAGATGTATATTTGTGAGGATTCGAGGATCCAACAAAATGTTTCAAGCTTATGGGTTTTGATTTTGTGAGGTACTTGAATTAAAATCAAACCACTTACAAGCTGATTCAAGAATGTTTTGCCATATGTTTTGCGCAGTAAGAATTCAATCTGTTCATGTCATTATGCTCAGTGCTGATACATATGTATTCGTCTTACCGATTTATTACTGGAAAGAAGTAGCAAATATCGGTTGTCTGGCTCTATAATTCGACAGTTTTTATAAAAAGGAACATCTTCTAGGATACCACTAAGCTGCTGAATTCCTTGGTAAAAGCATACGTAATATTTTGTCAGCATTACATTCTGTAAATGATTGCGATACTACCAGTAGATTAGGTAGTAAAATACAATGTTTGAAAGCTACATCGTAGGATTTTGTACAAACAACAAGGGCTCTGGGAAACCTTGACCTAAATGCCGAACAATTAAAATACTTAGAATGTTTGCACATATGTTTAAAAAAAAAAAAAAAAAATTAACTACTGATGAAGGTGATTTTCCAAAACATCATACTTTTCATTTGCATTTGATAAGACTAAAATACAAACATTTATTTGAAAAAATGCTCATTAAACACAATTGGGGTCCGTTGATTTCTCTTTATTTGGCTATGAAGAACACATTGGTGACTTACGTCCACGATAAATAATGACAAAGCCGTTTTTGCCAGAGTCATTGATTTAGCTTTGTAAATGTACGTCTAATTGTCGAACAATGTCTTGCAGTTGCAAAAAGTCACAATCATCTTCTATTTCATTATGTTAAAGTATAAATAATGATTGTCTAAATAAAAATGACTAATTATTTGTCTTGTTTTCATATATGTTAATTTCATTTAACAACCTACCATCACTTTCATCATAAGACAAAACTATAAATTATGACAAAAATATTTATTAATATGACTCCATAGCATGTACTCCATCAATTTTCTTTATAGATAAGAGGAGGGGTGAACAAAAAATTTGGACCAAAAAATGGACCGGCAAGATCAGATCTTTGCTAAATTTGACAAATTGCTATCCTCACATTTTGCACGCTTCCTTCTAGCTCCCGCTCTAAAAAGATAAAACCAATATTTCCTTTCAAAAAGTTATAATTAAAATCGAATTTTTGTAAAATCGACCAATTGAAAGAAATTTTTGTCAGCGATATTGAGTACTGGTATGCTAAGCCAGGCTAGAACACAAGCCCTCATGTTGTGAAATAATTATGTTTAAGGTGATTACACATTAGATATGAAGTAGCTAAATCAAGAGTTAAATAATTTTAAATAAATTAGGTTTACGAATTTACATACAAAAATATATGACACGAGACTAAGATCAAAATAAATAATGAATCAGATTTTAATTTAATCAATTTAGACAATTAAGTTGGGCTCGCTTTGTAGCATAAATTTGATAATAAATATTAATTAATTTACGAACTACGCATCCACCACGTTTGCATAGTTACGAGTTGACATTTAATATTATTGGAATACAAATAATGTGGCAGTACTAATTAATAACAGCATAGCAAATATGAATATTCCCTCTAGCAAGTGCATATACCAGAGCTCCACATACTGAAAATATATAAATGGCACTTGCCTCTTGAAGAAAGGTTGTTATTATACTCTTCGCATCTATAAAAATAAAGAATATATTGCATTTGCTTGGCACGTTTCTAAAAATGAATAAAGAACTACCTTTGTTAAATAGGTGGCTTTTTTAGGCCATCGGTGGCGAGATCTCGGAAACACATTGAAAAAACAACATATGGTGACATAGGAAATGATAGAATTTGCCACTAGAATCACAATCACAAGAGGTTGAGTAATTAGGGATTTCTTTCGCAATTAAAACCGACGAAAATTCTAAAAAGATAAAATCCACCGCCTTAACTGGTGGGGACGGGTGTAAGAGTATTCAGAAATAATAATAATAATAATAATAATACATTTATTTACCAGTACAAAATACATAGTAAAAATGTACAAATTCGGCACATACAGCCGTTCTTCCATTTGCCCTGCACACGTACACGCTCACACATACACACACACACATAAAATAAATACTATATTACCTAAAAAATTGCAAAATATTTACAATACAAATTTTTAAGAAAATAAAGAAAAACATGTACGTAGGTGTACCTCTGTTCAAGTTTCGGTGGAGTCTCCCGCAGTATACCCATTGAAGCATACAGGAGAGGCAGTCACTAGCGAGGTTGTTTATTTTGCTTAAATAACAGCATATTTTTTATAGTATTTGTGAACTTATTATAAGAAAAACGTTTGACGTCATTATCAAGTTCATTCCATAAATGATTAACAATATGTTCTTCGAATTTAAAAGCCGAATCTATACATATTTACCCAAATTTTTAGCATTATCAACAATAGGGATGCTTTGATTATTTATCACAAAATTGCAGTGAAATATTTTCTCATTGTAGAAGTACCTATTAAAATTGATTGAGATTTTGAGCCATTTAATTTCAGATTATGATTGCATGCATATATATAAATGTTCTTTAAGTCCAGATTTATTGTGATTTCGGTAGTTTGAATTCTGATACATTAATAGAATAATAAATTTGTGAATCATCTACGTATTGGTGTAACGAGCAATATTTTAAACTATTGGACATATTGGTGACATATACAGAAAATAGTAATGGTCCTAAAATTGACCCCTAAGGGACACCACTGTTTTTTATTAATATTAACACATTGTTTCCTTTCGCTGAGGTAACTGGACATAAGCTCTGTTGCATTACCTAAAAAACCAAAATAATCCAATTTTTCTAGTAACATTTTATGGTCTAGCATATCAAAAGCTTTTGAAAAGTCTAGCAGTATTGGGCATGTGCATTTCCCATCCTCTAATAAAGTTATCTAATAAATATATTAAATCGGTGGACGTGCTATGATTTTTCTGAAACCCGATTGAAATTTTGAAAACAGATTATTTTTATTTAAGTATGTAAGTATTTATTTGGTTGTGCAGATGCCTTTCTCTCACTTTTGAAAGTGCACAGAGAAGACTGATTGGCCTTAGGTCCGTAACTTCAGCAGTGTTATTAACTTTTGTTATGGGTTTTACTATAGCATGTTTCCACAACGTAGGAAATTTATTTTGTGACAATATACAATTAATAATATGTGTAAGAGCAGTAAACAATATGGAATCAATAAATTTATTCAATTATTGAAAGTTCATCCGTCCCCTTGGCATGTGTTATTATTTTGAGGACATCATTTTCGTGTATTTGACTGAATGATAAAGTTTCTGTAATATTTAAATGCCTATTATTTTTATAAAAGTTCAAAGTATCTTCATAATCACATTATAACCAGATAATAGCCATTTAACGAGAAGTTTAGGTTTTTTAAAAATAAACAAATTACCGTATATTAGATACTGTGGGTGGTGATGTGTGAGGGAAACAAGGGGAGGGGGAGGGGTGGGGTGATTTAGAATTTTTCTTCCTTTTCTACTTACCTAACGGAACTGAGTATGTTCGAAGAATCGCCTGCTCCTAAAGTATCATTTTTACTTCCCTCGCATACCGAAGGGAAGTATTGTATTCGAGAAAAAATCACCTTCCGAGATTTTTTCGGATTTTGACGTTTCAGATCACGTAGATTACGAAAATATAGGTTTTTCAATTCCGTCAGTCTGCATGTCTGTCTGTCTGTCTGTCTGTCTGTCTGTCTGTCTGTCTGTCTGTCCGTCTGGCTGTCTGTCTGTCTGTCTGTACATTTACTAAAGAACCACTTGACGGAGAGCAGTGAAATTTGGTAGGTAGTTGACCCTACTGTCAGCGAAGAGATGGTAGAACTTTCACTGGAAAATGTACAGGACCGTCTAAAGGGAATAAATATAAAAAAAAAAATAATCTAATTTAAAATTTCCTCGGTTCATGACACGCTAAACCTATTTCAGAAAAAAAAAATTGAAAATTTTTTCCACCAACATTTTTGAAAAATTTTTGCCACTAAAATAGATGAATTTTTTTTTCTTTGGTCAAATTTAAAATTTACACGTTTCATGGCATTCTAAACCTATAAAAAAAAAAAATCAAATTTTTTGTATGCATTTTTGAAAAAATTTTTACCACCAATTTTTTTTTTTCGGAAAAAAATATTGGCAACATATTGTTGTTACCACTGGAAAAAAATTTTAAGACTAGAATAGATCCAAAAAAATTTTTTTTGCTCAAATTTAAAATTTTCACGTTTCATGACATTCTAAACCTATTTCAGAAAAAGAAATTTTGAAAATTTTTTTCACCGTTTTTGAAAATTTTTTTACCACTAAAATAGATGGAAAAATATTTTTTCTTTGCTCAAATTAAAAATTTCCACGTTTCATGACATTCTAAACCTATTTCAGAAGCACAAAATTTTGAAAATTTTTTTACCGACATTTTTGAAAAATTTCAAAAAAAGTTAAATTTTTTAACCACCACTGTACTTCCACTCCACTACGTGAATGTGGAATTGGAAATGTAACAGATGGCAATAATATTTGGCATAAGCACCTGTTTATACTTGTATTGAAAAAGCTACAGGGTGGTCATCCCAAGAAATAATTCAACCATGGTGAACATTTGTAAAGGTATTTGGGCAAGCCTTCCATATTTGACACCTGTTATTTAGTATTGAATTTTTGCTGTTGGATGAGCACTCTGTATATTCTTTTGACCAAAATTTATCAGGTTCTCTTTGTAATAATAGTGATAACTATATGCCGATTATTATTTTTAATGTCATTTCGTAATTATGAATTTCTTAAAGTGACCGCCATGCACAAATAAAGAGGGAAATTCTGTGTAAATACCTTTACCGATTTTTGTTTAAGTTCTAATATCAATCTCAATGCCAAAAAAGAAGACACTTTAACACGGATAGTCAAAAAAAGGCCGCTTTTTAACATTGTTCTTTTCTAATAATTTTGTTAGTGAGGGAATTCTGAGCAAGTTTCAAAATGTTCGTCCATCAGTCTGTCTGTCTGTGTGGAACCGTTAAAATTAAATTTAGTCAGGTATTGAAGAAGGCAGTTCTGTCTTTTTTATCGATGATAAGATTTCAATCAGTTTTATGCTGACAAATTGTGTGTTCAAGCTTACTTTTGGTAGTACCAATTTTTTTTCCCAGCATTCAGAAGGTATTGATTTATCTAAAATTTTTGTTTTTTGTTCTACTCTTGAAAATAAGTTACAAACAGTTCTAATTGGGTAGGTGATGATTTTAGTATATCAAATTTTAAATTATTAATTGATTGTTTAATGCTCTGATTTTCCTATTAGCAATTATTTTGCCACTTCACGAAAATTAAATATAAAATAAATATATGCACCGCACCCGTACTTGCTGTACCAGCGTAAAATGGTGTTAGCAGACGATAGTAATTAATTTTTAAAATGGATCCAAACTAACTCATGCATATAATAAAAGCGATATATTGGGGATAAGATTTATTGTCTCTTGCCTATTGAAAATAATATTATTTTTAATTTTTCATTTTTTATTACTCATCCTCATACGCAATATCATAATATACCAGTGTCACTGCCATTCAAAGTCACTGATAAATATTACAGAGCATTTCAACCAGATGTAGTGCGGCCACAACCATTTAATCTATATTAGGAGCACGAGTTCTGCATTTGACTGCAACACTTGGTCAATTACCAGCTGTACTCACTACCATTTATTGACACAAATAATGCAACTACGCTAATGAATACCGAGGCAAAATATGCTCGAACTGTAGCTGTCAACTGCCTTGTTTACCGAGTCTTGACTGATGGTACACACTTCACATGAGTCATTAGTGATGTTTGATGTTTGCTTTTTATTATGAAAAGGGCAAATATTTGCTTGAAATTGATTACATATCCCTTAAAAACAGACTTAGAATTAATAGTCTGGGCGCTATCTCACGTCAGGTGTAAACATTCATACTGTCCTTTATTATATTCCCATAGTAATACTAAAATCTACTGATCAGATGGTTCTTTGGTCGCTCGCCAGTTGAGATCTAATACGATAGCTTGACATTTTTAAAAATCTCACATATATGTTATTTTTAGGTGAATTGACTTCTTTTCTTTATTTGAAAGATATTATGTAGATATTATTTTTCTCTCAATTTATTTTTCAAAAAGTGATAGTTTTTCTGGAAATAGAAACAAATCTTTTTTCACGAGTACCTTGCCATAAATAAATAAATATCAATTTATTGCCCGACAGAAATTAGTCCAATTACAGAACAATATTATGTAACGGAAAATGATAAATTCAAGTACAAATAAACTAACTACTTCGCAGTTTTATTGTAAAAAATAATGTTAGTTTACGTTGACGAGTGACCTTCGCCTTGTCTACTGCGAGATGAATTAAACTGCCATTTGTGACAAATTTACTACTTTTAAGTATAAACATTATTGGAATTTATACGTAACCGGTATTAACATTCATATTCAAACTTTAAAATTGTCTCTAATTATTGTTTTCATTCCTTTTATTTTTCTAATTTTTTTAACAACTGGGATTGTTTTCGTTTTAGATTTTTTTTGTTTAATTATAAAACTAAAAAATCGGTAAAGTTATTTACACAGAACTTCCCTCGTTATTTGTGCATGGCGGTCACTCTAAAAAATTATTAATTACGAAATGACATTGAGAATACAGAACGGAATATAGTTATTGCTATTATTACAAAAAAAACTGATAACTTTTGGTCAAAAAAATATACAGAGTGCTCATCCAACAGCAAAAGTTCAATATTAAATAACAGGTGCCAAATATGGAAGGCTTGCGCAAATACCTTTACAAATGTCCACCATGACTGAATTATTTCTTGGGATGCCATTATTCGATAAATGTATATAATAGGTGCATATGCCAAATATTATTGCCATCTGTCATATTTTCAATTCCACATTCACGTAATGGAGTGGAAGTATAGTTAGTGGTGGTTAAAAAATTTAAAAAATTTTCAAAACGTTTTTTTTTTAATAGGTTTAGAATGTCACGAAACGCGAAAATATTAAATTTGAGCAAAAAAAAAATGTTTCGCTCTATTCCAGTGTTAAATTTTTTTCCAAAATGGTGAAAGGATGTGGCAATTTTTTTTTCCCGAAATAGGTTTTAAATGTCATGAAACGTGGAAATTTTAAATTTGAAAAAAAAATATTTCGTCTATTCTATAATAGTGATAAATAGATTACTTAAACATGTTTTCAAATTTTTTTTTTAATTTTTCAAAAACATTTTTAAATTTGTTTGAATAATTTTAGAATGCCATGGAAACGTGGAAATTTTAAATCTGAACAAAGAAAAAAAAATTCCATCTATTTTGGTGGTAACATTTTTTTCGAAATTTTTTAAAAAATTTCAGTTTTTTTTTTAAATAGATTTAGAGCGCTATGAAACGTGGAAATTTAAAATTTTAAGAAAAAAAATTCCATCTATTTTAGTGGTAAACATTTTTTTAAAAATTTTCAAACATTTTTTTCTTTTAAATAGGTTTAGAATGCCATGAAACGTGGAAATTTTAAATTTGAACAGAGAAAAAAATTTTTTTAGTGGTAAAAATTTTTTAAAAAATGGTAACAAAAATTTTCAAAAATTTTTTTTTTCAGAAATAGGTTTAGCGTGTCATGAAACGTGGAAATTTTAAATTTGAGCAAAAAAATTTTTTTTTTCCCGAAATAGGATTAGCGCGTCATGAAACATGGAAAATTTAAGTTTGAGCAAAAAAAATTTTTTTCACTATTTATTCCGTTTAGACGGTCCACCCTGTATCTTTTCCAGTGAAATTTCTACCATTTCTGCGCGTCAACTACCTACCAAATTTGTCTGCTCTCCGTCAAATAGATTTTTAGTAAATGCACCAACAGACAGACAGACAGACAGACAGACCGACAGACAGACAGACAGACAGACTGACGGAATTGAAAAACCTATATTTTCGTAATCTCCGCGATCTGAAAAGTCAGAATCCGTAAAAATCTAGGAGGGTGATTTTTTCTCGAATACAATACTTCCCTTCGGTATGCGAGGGAAGTAAAAATAGATTTTCTTCTTTTTAATTTAAATAATTAATAAATTATTTATTTATTTATCAATTTTACTAAAAAACAACTGGTTTCTCCATCTAGCTAACACTAACTTATTGTCAATCGGAGTTACCGTGCTTACAATAAACGTGACACACAGACGGACGGTCATTTTGAAAGTTGTCCAGAATTCGATCACTGCAGAGTGATATGAACGTTTTTTCTCTACGAGCGATATTACTGGTTTTAGAAATGTATCGATTTAAATGGAATATACTTCGTTCTGTTTTTGCGAAGAGTATAATAATAATATATATAAAATAAAAGATAGATGAAAAGATGAGTAAAGTAGAAGATATAAATAAATAAAATAGAAAATTATAAGAATAGAATATAAAGAAAATAAAATAAAATTAGAATAGAAAAGATTTATGTAGACATAAACTGATTATAATGAAACATGTTCTTTACGGGATTTTGCAAACAGCAGAAAAAACTGCATATGGGAATTAAAATAAAAACTATTTGTAAAATTACTGATTTGCAATCTTTGCATTCTTTCGATAACCTGAATTCTTGTTATGCTAGCAATTAAAATCCTAATGTCAATTTGTCTTTCTTATTGGACAATTCTCATTCTAACACTAGTTTCTACACAGTCCCCTACGGCTATGCAGAATAAACTAGTATCCACATGACCCCTTACGGCTACGAAGATTCAGTTAAAATGAGAACTAATACATAAAATGAATTTATTTACATACCTCGTCTTTTGGAAAATTTTTCATTCAAATGGATTACATTTTCATGAAATCTATCATTCTGTTTTTTGGAAATGCTTAGCCTTTGAAACGTTTTTCGCCCTTATTCTGAGCTCATCAGAAAGGCACAAAGCCACTCACACGATGTTCCATGCAAAAACCAAGACAATTACCAACTTTTTTGACATTGACTGAATGAAAAAAACTCACCTATGTGTTAGCTAGATAGTAATGAAGCCTATACACTCTATACATGTTTAAAAGTGATTTTTTTTTTTGTTTGCTTACACTTGTAATGAAACATATTCTTTATAAGATTTTGCAAACAGCAGAAAAACACTATCTATGAGAACTAAAATAAAAACTATTTGTAAAATTATTGATTTACAATCTGCATTCTTTCGATAACCTGAATTCTGGTTATGCTAGCAATTAAAATTCTAAAATTAATTTGTCTTTCTTATTGGACAATTCTCAATCTAAGATTAGTTTTTCAGATACCAAGAAACGTCTAATACCCTCTTTTCTTGAATAACCCTGTATATGGTGTTCCATTTAAAAATAGAAAGTTAGTACTACTTTCTATTAAACCGGAAGTGGACAAAAATCATTTATACGTCAAAAAGTCACGCTTATCAAGTACATAGGGTATTCTAAATTTCAATAGTTTATTTTGAAAATTAAGGGAAAACAGGGGGTGTTTCATAATCCCGTCATAGTGTATCCTTACAGCCGGTTTTACAATCGCTAGTTAACTTCTAGTCAGAGTTAACTTTCAGGTTATTTTAGAAATTGGGTTTTACAATAGCTGGTCATTTTCGATGTGGTAGTTATCTAGTAGTTAACTTTACTAGCAGATGAGATGTTGGTAAACTAGAAGTTGGCAGTTTACTGGCACTTTATAACCTATAAAATAACTGTCACAAAATATTTTTCATATATTTTATGTATATTACCCATTTTTCCAGTACCAACATTATAAATTTTATTCACAATCTCTCGTTTCCAAATCGTCACTTAACTTTATATTGAAAAACGCGTGTGTCGGTAAAGTTATAGTTAACCTGCAAGAAAAAGTCAACTAACATGAAAGTTAACTTGCGATTGTAAAACCGGCTGTTAGTGTTTTTAATTTGTAAACTGGATATTTAAACTGAAGTGTGTACAAGTACTGACATATGCAGAATGACTTGTATTATACAAATTTCCAAATCAAGTATATCGCAGAGAGTTAATGATGTAACATAAACGATGGTAGTAAACAAATAAATAACCGAAAATGAATATTTGAGATCTCTGATATGCTTGGTTAAATATTACAAGCTATGCGGTTAATATTTATTTAAGAGAGCGCATATAGAAAATGAAAAATATTTTCTAGTTAGGGGATGGCATAGGATATGCAATAAATTGTATCTCTACTTGATCCAGGCGGGGTATAATTTATTTGAAGCACCACTGGCGTCTCCTGTGGCCAACCAAAGCTAGACGTTGTTACCTTGGTTTACTAGAAACCTGACCGCTCAACAAGAGTAAAATATATTATATTCAACTATAAATTTTCACCTAAGAACAATAATTTGTACGAATTACCAACCATTTTACTAAGGATATTATGGCATTATATAAGATGCATTCTCTTGCCTGCTGCTCGTTTTTAATATTAATACGAGCAGGTGCAGGAACTATCTAAAAAATATGTCTGGTTGTGCTAATTTTACTTTCATGTCTACGTAGTGGAATTGAAACATAGTAACCGTAAAAAAGTTTTCAATTATTTTTTTGTTCCAATAGGAAAATAAAAATATCTATGTTATAAAACATCGAAATTTTAAAGTGTGTAGCAGGGTAAGCACGGGTCGTATGCCTCTCAGGAAATTGGGCTGATATATTTACCTTGACGTCACATTACTAAGAAGAAATATTCTGCAAGATATTACACCCCTGCCTCCTTTGGTTTTTAACATAAATTAAGTAATCAAATTTTGAAAAATATTTTTTTTCTCTTTAAGCGTAACCAATTTTTATGATTTTTATATATGTGGTAGATATGCCAAAGAGATATTAAACACAAAATTATTGAGTATTTAGAGTAAGTAGTATACTTGAGAAAAAATACTACTTGAATTACAAGACTACTTAGAATCGTATTATACGGCATGCGAAGGAAATGTATTTTGATAACATCATATTGAATTTAGAAAATAAAACAAAAACTGTCTGAAATATTATTAATACGTCTATTAGAGGGGCAAATAAGCAAAAAAATAATGGCACATCATCCATGATAATAGATAAAGTAGAAACCAATGATAAAATTCACATTGCAAATAAATTTTATTCATATTTTATAAATTTCCCGAAATCTATAATAAAACCTAATCAATAAAATATTAATAATCATAACATGTTGACTATTGTAGATGAATCGATTGTTCTACATGACGTTTCCGAGTCTGATATTATTAATGTAATAAATAATCTAAAAAATTCTAATTCAAGCGAACATACGAAAAATTCAGTAAGTTCTTCAAATATTTACTACAATCAAACATACAATTGAAAAGAATAAAGTAAATTCAGCTAACAAAGAAATTAATGTTCTGTGCTATAGTAATTTTTATCATTACTTTTTTTGTTAGCTGAATTTACTTTATTCTTTTTAATTGTGTTAATGTTTGATTATAGTAAAGATTTGAAGAATTTTTTTAATCGTTTTATTTAATCACTCTTCTCTACGGCAAGTATGGTGCTAGTTTAAAAAAAAATATTGGTTTAAAAAACGTTTTTATAATTACTTGCTTAGTTCTAATGAATAAATACTACATCTGATACATCGTTGAAAAGGGAGGAGGATACTCTATTTAATGCCGCCATGTTCCGTCCGTTTCAAAAATTTGTTTAACATCCTAAAGACTAAACATCAAAATGCAGCGGTTTAAAGAAAATTTATAAAACCTCGTTGAAATAGCGGAGATATCTTGCTTAGACCTATTCCGCGTTATAGATATTTTCCGTCATTACTCTTAAAGTACGCCATGGATTTCAAATATCTTTCAACCATCTCGTAGCTTATAAAAATCGACACAATTTTCGTAGAAATATTTTTTTTGCACTACCAATATTAAGTGAGATATTCTCGAGGTCCCTGATAAAATGGACAGCCCGTATATACTAAACGCCAAGGTCTATATTTATTTATGATATGTGCCACCCCAACCCAATGCAATATTGAAGGCGTTAACAGTACAAAATTGAACAATCACTTAAAATTTGAAGCTAGCAGTAGTCCATAAATTTGAGATTTGGTGTGTTACATACTAGAGGCCAAGATCTCAAATATTTCATAAAATATGCCTGTCCCAACACCACCCTCACTCTATTATTAAAGGAGTTAAGAAAATTTAAGCAAGATATTGACTTATAATTTGATACATGTACATATTGTAATGAGATCTGAAAGTGGAGTATATTTTGAGCCGATTTCGACGAAGAGTTTAAGGAATAAATAGGGGTAAATAAGTAAAGCAAGTTAACAAAAGTCCAGAAACTTGAAATTTGGTATATACACTGGTTCAAGGATGCAATTTTCTTTATGATATTTACCACCTTCACCACCAACTCTAATATTCCGCTTCATTATTGAAGGAGTTATCAGAACACAGTTATGTTTTAGTGTGTGTATGAAAACAAAAGTTCAAAAAATTTTTTTGGACATATGCCACCTCGGGGCAAACGAATTCAAATATATTTAAATACATTATCAAAATTCTCTTAACAATTATTTCCACTTATTAGAGTAAGATGTTTAAAGAATCTTGGATGAGAAATCTGGATGTGGAGATAGTGATTCCTTAGGCAGCGGTGTATACATCGACGTAGAATGGATATTATGTATTAAGGTCTAAACCTTGTTAACATCAGTAGGTACGTAGTGATAGGATGAGTCAAGTTTTATGTAACATTTTCTTAAAGATCTTTTTCTATTACTTCCACAAGCATATCCATAATAGATTGGGAGTATAGTAATCGTAAAAAGTTTTTTCCTTGAAATAGGTTTAGAATGTCGTTAAACGTCAAGATTTAAAATTTGAGCGAAAATCAAAATTTTCTGACTGTCTGTTTATCTGTAACTTTTGATTTGTCCACACGCTTTCCTTGAAACAGTTTAAGATATTGAAATTCTGTACACGTATGTATTATAACGAGATCTGGAACTGGATTGTTTTTTGAACATATCCGGTGAAGGGTTATGGGGGTAAATATGGGTAAATGGGAGGAAACAAGTAAATCAAGCTGGTAAGAGTGCAGAAACTTGATATTTGGTGTATATGCCTCCAAGGCCTCAAAATGTTTTATAATATTTTCCACCCCTCCCCCCCCCATCATCCCCCACTCCATTATTAAAGGGGTTGATAACATAATATTGAGATAATCACTTGAAATTTGGTACACGTATATATTATAATGACATCTGGAAATAGATTATATTTTGATAGGATTCCGTGGAAGGGTAGGAGTTAAACTGAGGTAAATAGGGGAACATAAGTAAAGCAAGCTAGCAAGAGTACAAAAATTTGAGATTTAAAGTATATACTAGAAGCAAAAGCCTCACATTTTTTTTATAATATTTTCCATTCCCACCACCACTCCATTATTAAAGGGGTTGATAAAATAAAATTGATAGATATAAGTTAATTTTTTGAGTATATGTTAGAAAGCAACGCCTAAAATTTTTTTTACGACATCCGCGTCAAATATTATTGAAACTATGACCAAGTATTTCCACATACTAGAGTGCAAATATAGTCAAGATGCTTTCCTTTAACAAGACTTGGATAGAATTATCACTGCCAAATTTTACCTCACTCTTTTTCCTTCATGTCGAAGGACGTACATTCTGATCCATATCTTCCACATAAACAGCAATGTCGTTCTCTTCTCCGTCTTCATCTTGTTCAAAGTCAGCAGGCCCTATAATTATAGCAGTGCCATGTAAAACGACACATACAACTATTTATAATTGTAGGGACTTTTGTGAGCTTCACAAGGCAGACATATTGTAATATAGGAAATCGCCCCTTGAGCTGACCCAAGCCTCGTTCTACTGTAACTCTCCCCTTTTTTAAATATACGTTGAAATTTCCTTCATCACCAGAGGGCTAGGAAATGGAGTCATCAAACAAGGCTCTATTCCATATCCATCATCAGTGAAGAGAACTGCGTTCAGAGTTCTAGACATGATTGTTCTTATCTGAGAATTCTTCCAAATTCGAGATTCATGAAGGGATCCGGGGCCATCTAACATCTACGCTTGTAAACATTTTTCTGGCGTCACATGTTGCTTGAATATTTAAAGTAGATTTACCTTTGCGATTCATGTACTCGTCGCCATGTAACTTTGGTTTCAGGATCTCTATGCGAGTGCAGCAAATCACTCCAATTGCTGTTGAAGATAGAAATGTATTTTGCCACAACTCACTTAGCTTCATGATTTTGTTATTAGTAGAAGGAACCTCAATCCACTTGTTGGCCTGATCAACTATACGATCAACAACAGAATCTACAGTTCGCGAGATTGTTGTTTGAGGTAACCGAAATTCCTCACCAATTCTATTTTTGTATGGGATCGGGATCGAAGAAAGCGCACCACCTCGAGATTCTACTTATTCACCCAAGAAGTTATTTGCTAACCAGTATACATCATTCAAAGCGAAATAAGCATTTGAATCCATCAGTAGCTGGTGTTCTTCGAAGTTTATAGTGTTTCTCATTTCACACATTCACCAATTCAGCTATGGCAACAAAATTTAAACATTACTTTTCCTTCTCGCGTGACTGCCATACTGATTAGATGCATCATTTTTGAAAGATATTAATATTAAAGTAAAAGGTGTACGGGGGAGCTCATTAACTTGTTAGCGGTAGCACAATGGGCCACAAGGCCTGAGTGCGGCGACCTCTAGGCGCCCCGCTTAAAGAAGAAGAGAAAGTAAAAGGTATATATTATGAATAGCCATTTAGTTAGATGTTAGGCAAATCCTCAACTTTGCTTAACATTTGCTTTCACGTAAGAGGAAAAGGCTTTGCTTAAATTTCTATTAATACAAATAGAAGAATTTCCTTTATATTATGCATGTAAAAGGTTCTGATTCGCTTTATGTAGTTGATACAATAAAGCAATAAATACCTAATATGCAACTGGTTAATGAAGAAATCCAATGCCACAAAAAAAAACAACTGATATGCGAGAAAATGGCGAAGGCGCCGGAGCCTTGGATAAAACGGTGTTGACATTGGCAGATAAGTATGCTCGGCGTAGTTGATAAAAATTTTCAAACATTTTTAAAGAATGACGTCTAATAATTATCAAATAATATTTCATCGTCGTTTGGTTAATTTAATTTTATTACCTAGGATCGATATTGAGGTAGGTTAAAGATACGCTCGATAATGTTATTTGCTCTTTCTTACAACGACCTCAATATCGATATTAGGTAATAAAGTTCAATTAACTAAACGATGCGACGTGAAATTTTATTTCATAATTTTTAGAAATAGTTTTTAAATGCTGTTCGATTTTTTTCAATAATATTTTATTGGTAGGTACACCCCTTATTTATTTAACTTACTTTAATAAAGAGAAATATTGTGATGAAATTTGAAATCCCATCCTCACACGAAATGAGAAAGTAAACGATTCCACCATTCAGTAATCACTAAAATAATTTTGTTAGGTTTTAAAATGTTCTCTATATCCATGATTCTACTAAATTTTAAAGACCGTGTTTAACTATACACTAACTCTTATCCTCCTGAGGGAAGCATTATTGATTTTAATTGTAGTCCTCTAGTTCTATGACGAATCTTTACAATTTAGCTGTATTCATGGTGATATAAATTTTTTACAATTTAGGCCTTTGTTAAATTTTGAAATTTGGCCGATTCTACAGACTATTCGAACCCATACAATTATGGTATGTTCACCGTTCCTATGAAAAAGAAGTGAGATAATTAATGGAGTGCAGTTAATAGCGTTCCATTCGAAAAGAAGTTGAACATTATATTTTTTAGAAACGGCTCGGCAGTTTTCAACTTGCGCAAATACAAACAAACAATATGACAAAGAATGTGGAACATTTATATCAAGAAATGGGAATATGTTAGTCTGCAACGTTTTATTTACCGCAATAGGAAAGACAATTGCTTAAAAAAATCATCAAGGCTTACAGATCTCAACTTAAAACATGGGAATAATCTGATAGCTAGTTGACAGATAGGAATGTACAGTTATTTGCTGCCACCAAGTGCTTACTGTATTCTGAATTTCATAACAAAGGTTAATGAATAGAAACGCTAACAAAAGATAACTAGTGGGCGCCACTATGTTTTTTTGAATCTTCCGTAAAACCTTTAGAAAAACCGGTTGAATATGAAATTACACTGACTTTAGGCAGAACTTAAAAAAACATAAAACACAACTTAATTAACCATAACAATACATTACGTTTTATTTTAAAACGTACACAAGTAAACACTTTAATAATAATAATAATAACGTTTATTTACAACAATACATTTAACAATAGTAACATAGATTTCTTAATATTAACTTAAAACTTTGTAAATAAACAACACAACTCACGAAGGCAAAGCCTTGTCCGTGAGTAACAATAACATATTTCATATTTCATACTGGCAAAGCATGAATACATAAAAATACTAAAAATTTGATTTGTACAATATCTGTAATCTTAACGGAAATTACTATAAGACTTAGCTTATAGTTGAACAGTGAATACGAGGCGAAATGAACAACAGTCTGTGCGCGGAGGCATCAGGCGTAAATATTAAGAATTAGTAACTTTAATGGAGTGTAATGCATTAATAATGTATCCTAGTTATGTCAATAGTATTAGTTATATTTTTAGTCTATTAAATCATGTATCTCTTTTCTAGGTGTGTGCAAGACGTACATCTTCAATTTTTTTTTTGAATGAGTGGTTTGACATATGTTGAGTTTTTAGATTTAGAGGTAAGCTGTTATATAATTTTGGTCCGAGAAATTTGAAGCTTCTTTGCCCGATAGTTTTATTCATTATTGGAGGTATGTAAAACGTATTCCGATGTCGTGTTTGGTATGTATGTGTGAATGAATTAAGTGTGTTTTTATTTTTTTGTTGTGCGATATTGGCTGCTATAAAATAAAGTTGTCTCAAATCCAATAGTTTTGAGTCTAGGAACAATTGTTCCGTTGGATAGAGTATATTTTTTTGCAGGAGAATCTTTATAAATTTTTTTTGCGTTATTTCTAGGTTGGTCAGATGGCTTTTGGCAGCTCCGCCCCACCCTATTATACCATATTGCAAGTGACTTTGTACCAATGAGTAATATACAATTCTTAATTCCCTATCATTTAGTATATTTCGAAGGAGTCTAAATTTATATAATATGAATCTAAGTTTTTCCGCAACGTAATTAATTTGCAAGTCCCAGCGTAGATGTTTATCTATAACAATGCCCAGATATTTTATTTTATTTACAGCTTGGATCTTGCATTTCTTGCCTTCATTATGGATGGTGATGAAATTGAAGGGTGGTATAGTAGATTTGTTGTTAGAGAAGGGTATATAATGAGTTTTTTGCAAATTTAGGGTAAGTAACTTAAAGTCAAACCAGTCCTTTAGGTTATTTAAATCTTTTTCGACTTTTATTTTCAGTTTTTCCCAAGTCTCATCTTTGTAAAAGATAACAGTGTCGTCTGCGAAACTAATTATGTCTCCACTACTCCGAAGTGAGAATAAGCCGTTTATGTATATAGTGAACAAAATGGGGCCTAAGACAGTACCTTGGGGAACGCCATACTCAATAAGTTTAAAATCACTAGTAATATTATTAATTTTTACAGCTTGTTGGCGGGCCGTTAAATAGCTTTTAAATAAATTAAGGGCTGTTCCCCTAATACCAATGTCATCTAATGTTGATAGCAGCTGGACATGGCTTACCGTATCAAAGGCTTTAGCTAAGTCTATAAACACACCCATACTCGGGCTACTTCCATCCAGAGCAGTGTAGATTTTTGTCGTTAACGCCTCAATGGCATCTTGGGTAGATTTGCCCGATTGAAAACCATATTGCATTGGGGAAATAAGTCCATATTTTGTTAAATATTTAGATAACCTTACTTTAATAATTTTCTCAAGTATTTTTGCAAAGTTAGTGATAATGGATATCGGTCTGTAATTCGTAATTTCTTTATTGTCCCCATTTTTGAAAATTGGTGTAACTATGGACTTCTTGAAAGCAGATGGGCACTTGCCTAATTCAAAGATTTTATTGATTAAATATGTTAATGGCTCTGCTATTTCGTTAGATATTTGTTTTAACATTTCTGCTTTAAAGCCATCAACTCCCATAGATTTTTTATTTTTTAATTCTGCTATAGTTTTGTTTATTTCTTGAGTATTAGTAGGTCGTAAGAAAAATGTGTTTATGTTAACTTCCCTTTTTATTTTATAATCCTTTTTAAACTGTATTTTACTAGCAAGTGACTTACCCATATTTACATATGTATTATTAAACTCCGCCGTGATATCATTCATATTGTGTATTATTTCATTATTCCCATTTTTTATGCATGCAATAGTATTGTTATCTTGCCTAGAGTTAGTAATCTCATTAATTGTGTTCCACATGTGCTTTGAGTTGTTTTGGTTTTCATTAATTTTGTTTTTATAGTAATTATGTTTTGTTTGTTCGATTAGTCTCGTCAGCATATTTTTGTAATTCCTATATTGTAATTTTATTTCTTCATTATAAGGGTTTTTTTGCTTTTATTATAGAGTTCATTTTTTTTATTCACTGATTTAATTATTGCTTTGGTAATCCAACATTTTCGTTTTTTTTCACTTCGCTTAATTTTAACATAAGATGTACATGACTCTAATATTCCAGATACGTCTGTAATAAAATAGTCAGTTGCTGTATCAATGTCAGTTGCCTGGTATACTTGTTCCCATTTATGGTTAGATAGATTTTTTTTAAATTTGGTGGTATTAATATTCTTGTAGTAATTGTCTTCTTTTATTAAATTTGGTTTTTCTATGCCTAATACAATTTGCAGTATAATTGTATAGTGGTCAGTAATGTTATTTTGTATTATAAGAGGCAGACAATTTTTATCATCGTGGGTCGTTTTCAAAAATATATGGTCAATACATGTACTAGACTCGCCTTGACATCTCGTGTAATTATTTATAGTCGATATAAAGTTATATTCAGATAAAGTATTTAGATATTCTGAGCTAATTTCAGTGGTTTCTGATATATTTATATTCATATCTCCTACTAATAGATGATAATCATGGAAATTACCTTGACTATTTTCTAAGTATCGTCTTAAATTTAGAATAAATTCATTTGCACATGTCGTAGGTGACCTGTAGATAGCTGTAATAATAACACATTTTTTGTATACTTCTGCTTTTACTTGAATTAAATTTGTGTTATTAAAATCTATTATCTCATACGAGAAATTAATATTAGAGCGAATATAAACTATCAATCCATCATTTTTGTTTAATTTTCCATTGTTATACAACAGCTTATAACCTTCTAGAGCAAATAATCTAGTGTCACTAATCTGAAATGTTTCAGTAAGGACGATACAATCGTATTTTATTACAAAGTTCTTTAGAAATATTTTAAATTCGTCTAAGTTTTTAGCAATACTACGAATATTTAGATGCAACATCTTAAAGTTGCCTACGTTATCATTTATTTTTAGAATTTCATTCGCCTCATATTCATCCTGTAAAGTAAATGTTTCTATTTGTCGCAAGGGAAAATCTCTGATATAAGGATCCATTAAAATTATGCTAATTATACAGATTATATCAGGGTACTTTATCTATTCTTATGAGACACCTCTTATAATTAAATTTCAAAGATAATAAATAGAGCAACAATACATATCATTTTTTATATTGAAACAAACAGATATACTTAAGTACATGAATAAAAAATTTCATCAGAATAATATCATGTGCCAATTGAAAACAAAGAACAGAGTTTATATTTAATTGGAGTATAATGCTAAATAACGTACAAAAGACTAATTATCTATTTATTTTTGTTTTAGTGTGTTTGACCTAAGGTTTTTTTGTGGTGCTTTATCATTTGGTGTATGTTTTTCATTGTTTTTTATTTCACTTGATTTCGATTTCTTTTTATCATGTTGGTCGTTATTATCGTCCAGATCCAGGTCTCGCACTAACCGTTTTTGTCCGCTGCTTATAATTGTAGTGTTTTCTGGTTCTTCTTTTTCCTCGGATGTTTTTAAATCTGTGGATTCCAAACTTTCTACGGTATAGATTTCATCAGCTATAATAAGCTTGTCGCCTTTAATACGGGCTTGTAGGCCTTTTGCTTTTGCTTCTTTTAAGTGTTTATAAAGAATTTTTTGTATAGCTTGATCTTCTGGGCACTGGTCTTGACCAATAAATATATTGTTCCCTCTTAAAGTTCTTGCTGTTTGTAAAACGCTTACTTTTTTTTGGTAGGAGATAAATTCCACAATTATAGGTTTGCTATCTTTGTTGTTATTTTTACCTATTACATATGCATCATTAATGTCAGTAGGAGTAATTTCCAGTTTTAGTAGTTCAGTGAGTATTTTTGCTGTGTTCTCAATTATATTTTGCTCGATCTCTTTTATCCCAAAGATAATTATGTTGTTCTTCCTTACTTTTCTCTCTATATGTATCAAATTAGTTTTCAATAATTTGTTTTCCTGTTCCAAAACCGATATTTTTTTTTCGTATTTTTCTACCACTGAATTTATTTCATTCTTTATTCCTTGTGTTTGTTGTTTTAATTCGTTTTTTACTTCCGTTATATTTTCATTAATAATAGTTGTTAGGTTTGTAAATAGGCTGCTTATATAATCTTTCTGTATATCACTAAAATCAGTCATAGTATCTATTTATAAAAGTGTATAGCCAGGTAGTGTATGGACCACTTTAGCTTAGCTAGGAACCTTCAATTACTGATACTGTTCGTTATCACTGATGGTTATCAGATTTGTTGTTTTGTTTTGGTTACAATATATAATTATATGCTGAATATTAACGGGCCAATTAATGGTGATGTATTTTACTTACATTCACATAATCACAGACACAATTTTTACGTTTTAATTTTACAGTAACCACTTTAAATTCCAATTTTTGTGGGAGATGTTTTCACAGTATACACTTCAATATAAAGCAGCACATACGATGATAGGTAAACCAGAAAAATATGTAACATACGTAATTATAAACGAAGAAACAACGTTAAAATCGTTAATGGGCATAGTTAATAAAAATGGTTTAATAATCTTTAAGATAGGTAATTAAAATACTAAAACTGCAGAGATGGTTTGTCATATAATTGATAATTACAGTGTCCATCCTACAGTTAAGATGAAAGTTATATTAATGCACATGGCAAATCTGGTTATGAACAAGATAATGCCAGATAAACAAATGATTTGTCCATATTATTATCAACAGAGCAATGCAAAATTACCATTGCTGTTTGGAAGTTAATAAACATATAAACAGAATCGTGGCAGTTTCAAATGTTTGTATCAGGAATGACAGCGTATGACAATGTTACTAGAATTTAAGCACTAAATGGTTGGTACCTGCTTGTCGTTGAACATTCTGAGAAGTCGAAGAAACGACGCGAGGCGGTGCTACTGGTACGCCATTTTGGGGGGGAAACAAGAGCCGATACTTTTCACAAATTGGAAGCACTTTTTTCACTACTACATGTAGTTTAACATGACACTACATACAATTATTTATTTAAACAGCAATTCTTTAGAAACAATTCGTTATTTCGATACTATCAAATGACATACTTAAACTTACTTTACTTCGGTATCACTCGTTTTTAATGTTCAACATTTACTCTATGGCACTTAGACGGCATTTCCATGTAGCTACTTTAGTCGAACATTTTATTAACAATAAATCCAGATTATTATTTCAACTTATTGCACATTTTTTTAAATTGACTCACTGGACCTGGACTGTTCTCGTCTATCGCCTAAGCTAGACTGATCTCCGCGTTTCTCGCTTCTCCCCGTCTCACCGCAATTTTCTCCGCAGCCGTACCAGTTCGTGAAATTGGGCAATTGTCGTCAATCTCTAATCATTCAAATGATAAAACTAAACAATTGGCATGTATAGAAACGACTAGTTACACGTCTTACCATCTGACCTTGGTGAACAGATCGGAGGAGCATTTTGACAATGATGGTTTATCATGCTTATTATTAGCGATACCCCAGGAGGTACCAAAGTCCACTACTAGTGATAAAACAACTTCGACGAGTAAGGCAGCAGATAACACACATGGCAAGGACAAAGACAACTGCCTCTTGTCGTCGTTGTTTGTTAGTAGGGGCGTTTCAATTTCTGCTGCGGGTGAATCATCGCTTATGAATGATTTGATTGATTGATGTAGTTGAGCTATAACTATGAGATCTATTGCACTTCCAATAATATATAATACCATTTTCAGAACAGCGGATTTGACAAATTAATTTGGGGGCATGTTCTGTAGTTTACTGAAGTTGAGAGGCGGGTATCCCATGAGGAACTGTCTGTGAATAGAGGAAGCCTCATAGCCTTAGATAATACATTCAATTATTTCTTCTTCCTTGTGTCAGAATTGACACGTGTCATCTCCATCCAGTCCATTCGGACACATTACCAAGGAGAATGGCTAGTGCAATCATTCCTATCAACTGGAAAACTATGATTCAGTATGCTAATGTGACACACCAAGCTAAGAATATACTATAGGCGACTTTAGGAAAGGCAAATAAGCGTATAATGTTAGCTTTCTAAGGCTGCAGCAGGTACTATAATTCAAATCAGTCACTTATGGATCATGTAGCTAATTTAGTTGAAGTCCACCAACAAACTTACTGACTCCAAGTAGGATTTCGATGGATTTCTATAGTTCCTTTGATGTATTGATTAAGAGCCGTCAAACAAGTAAGGTTGCTACACTGTAGTTGGAAAGAGGATCACTCATTTAATACGTAGACGGGGCTAAGATGGCTATAGGGGTAATTATAGACGTAGCCAGTCCTACGTGTTGGTTATCTAAAGCCCCAGGCAACACCTCAACTCTTACCCATGCAGAAGTTTACGGCATAGATCTATGCGTCCAACATCATATTCTTTTGAATCGTATCATTTTTTTGCCACATTAACCTAAGAGGGGATATTATTGACCGGTTAATGGTTAGGGGAAACTAGGGGTTAGTAGTGAAGCCATATGCTCAACAAACAAATGCAATAGACGGTGTGACTCTGTCATACGTGTCATACAGCACGAGATGACTATCATTAGATTAACTAGATACGATTCTACAAGCTGTAAGGTAACACCTCTGACTCTGTTGAGTTTAAATTTTGATAGGAAATTCATAGCTTTTTAAATCGAAATCCTTCAATAAATCTATCTATACATATTTCTTAATGAATTCACGTTTATTGAAAGAATTTGATAGGTACTTTGAAAATAATTTGATATTTATATACTTATTTCAACAGTCTCTCTATTGTTTTAACTCAACATTCACACCTTGTTTCCCTGATGTAACTGATTATGAACCTTCCTAAATTATTTTCTCAGAGAAATGTGTGCCATCACTATTGACAGAGTCTTGTATAAGACGAATACTTAGTTAAAAGTAAGATATCGAGCAAATGTATTTGATTCAGTTGCGTATATTGTTTGTGATGTTATGTGGACGCTTAGATATAAAAAAGTAAAAGGATATGGCAATTCGAGCGGAAGCGTAAGTGATGTACATGTTGATCCACAGAGAAATCCACCCCTGTGCCTCAACTGGCGCTCACCCCGCACACCCACAGAAGAGTCGATATTGCGGGCACCTCGACCTCCACGTCACGTCTACGGGCTTAATGAAAACATGGCCAACTTTAATATAAAGCAGCGGTTTACATGTTACATTACGGAATTGCTGAAGACAAACAGCATTTCTGTAATACTGAGGCCATCAATCCTTCTCAATGACGTCGTCCTTTTCTGCCCCGCAATTTAAGCAAATTGACTAAGTGAATACAAGGGGATCTGTCTTATGAGCGCTGGAAGTATTACAATGGCCTCTGCCGGTCTTATAAATCTTTTGTTCTGTAGACGGCAACTTTTAGAACTCTAGTTGATGTTGGTAATAATTAAAATTACAGCGCAGTTAAACAACCAACAAAAAAGCTACAATGCAACCGTAATATTGTAGTCGTTAATTATTTTTCCTGGTGACTTTTCAGTTTTGTAAAACAGGTTGATTTATACTGCAAATGGTGAAATATAGAGAAATACAGGATCATTGGCAAATATACAATGAATTATCTTCATTATGATAAAGGTCTCATAAGCAACTACGTGAGATGTCATGATTTTTCTTCGAGTTTCTCAACCTAATAGTATTATCATATAAATCCAATGCCAAAAAAAAATTGGTTGTAGGATCCCTAATTCAAGTGCTAATTTTGCAATAAGTATATATTTTTATACATAATTCAATAATAAAATGATTTTCCTATTCAGTTTAAGTTATATAATAATGTATCTTTATAAGCTCAAGCGAAGCTACAATTTGATCATAACAATATACAGATCATAATCACATTAGCTTTTCATTAGTTTATCTTAATTCTATGCATATAACAGTAACTGTAAAATTATTACAAATATATTTGTATATTAACATAACTTGTAAAATTACCTAACCTAATCACAAGATAATAAGAATTCTTTTTTAATACAACTAACACATAATTTAATGAAAATATTATATTTTTCACAATATTTTATTTCCTTTGGCAAACCATTAAATAATTGAACACCCTTACAAAACAAAGATTTCGATTCCTTGAAATTGTCTTACCTCTCTACCACCATATCATTTACACTACGAGTGTTATAACCATGAGTATCTCGGACGAAACTCAATTTACCGTGTAAATACCTTGGTGCCACATCATGCCCTATTTTAATACTATACGTTGTCTAACATTTAAAAAATTTAAAACATTTAACATTGTATCAATGGGAGTATATCTGTTACACTTTAATATTATCCACATAGCTTTGATTTGCATATTTTGTAACTGTTGTATCTCATTGTTATTTAAATATAGCTGCAGCGTTGCACAATATTCAAAATGTGGAGCTAATATAGATTTATATACTAATATTCTTGAAAACATTGAAAAATAATTTGAAATGCTACGTAAAAAACAAATCTTTTTAGCAACTTTTTCAATAATATAATCACTATTTCCTTTCAAAGGCAATAAGTCATCTATTATAAAACCAAGGTATTTAATTTCTGAAGCTGTTTCTAACTCTGTATTATTTAATACTTTCCCCAATTTGTAGCCGGCTTATGTTTACTTTTAAGCTATTATCACACAACCACACAAATATACCTTTCAAATCTTGATTAATAGAATTAACAACTTCATTTACATTCTCTCCATACAAATATATTAACGTATCATCTGCAAATAAATGTTCCCTACAATTTTTTATAGATTTCACTATGTCGCTTATAAATAGCATAAATAATAAAGGTCCTAGCACTGATCCTTGGGGTACTCCAAATTCATTGTCTATTACGTTCGACTCACTATTTACATATTTTGTTTTTTGTCTTCTCTCAGTTGGGTAGGATTTGATCCATTTAAGAACAGTCTCCAATGCCCATTTTTTCTAACTTTGGTACCAGTAACTTCCGATTTACCGACTCGAATACACGTTTAAAGTCTAAGAACACTGCAACTATTAGTTGATCTTTACCTATTATCTTAACCCAATTTGATATAATGAACTGTAGTGCGGTCTCACAGGAATGGCTTTCTCTGAATCCAGATTGATTCTTCATTAAAATGTCATAATCCATGCAATATGTTGTCAATTGTTCTTTTACTACCAATTCTAGCGTTTTTTCATATACTGGTAATGTATTAATAGGTCTAAATTCTTCACATATTATTGTATTCAAAATTTTGAGAATGGGTGTAACCACCGATATTTTCCCGTTATTAGAACAAATTCCTTTTTGTAGTGAGCTATTAATCACATCTAAAAATCTATTACCAATTACTTCAAAACCAGTTTTTATAATTCTTGTGGATATACCATCAATTTATTAGGTAAGTCAGATATAATTTTTCTAAAACTATGCATTTCAATAGGTTTAAATTCTGTTAATTTATTTTTAACTTCTATGCTATCTAACTCATACCCATTTTGTTTAGGGATACTTTTAATAATATCGTGCCTACGAAATATTCATTAAACTTTTCCGCGATTTTCGATTTATTTTTTATTACTTCATTCCCGAACTGGATTTATGTCTAAAATGTTTAATGTAATTATTGGAACTAGCCATTTTTCTTGTATGTAGAAAATTACACAGACCATAGTGGATTCTAAACTTGTCAACTGTTTAGAAAAATCAAATCAATCCTAGACAGGGAAAACATGTTCCAAGCAATCAGTTAGGTTTGAGAAGTCGTCATGGAATAACGTAAGTTCATGAAATATTCATAAAATTGACACGAAAAAATTCTAGTTATAGCGGACCTTTAACCGAGTATGACCTGTAAGTTTATGATATAAATTAAAAGAACAGCGACCTCACAGAATTGTTGAAATCATACCTGAATAACAAGAATTTATTGGTCAGACTCAAAAATGAATATACCACTCCGTCCCGTATCTTCCTAGTAGTACCTCAAGGAAATGTACTAACACCTGCAGTCCTGGTACTCCATACTAATCTTGAAATTACCTCTAAAAACTTATAAACCAATTAAATCAAATTCTGCGATGGGTGAATTTTTGGCGAATAGAAGCAAAGAAATGTTTCAGAAGGCAAGAGTGCAATGGCCCCACAATTTCATTTAACATGTAGATAATAAAAAATGCATCGGTATCTACTTAACATAAAAGTAAATTGGTTAAGGATATATTTAGAACAGGACAAAGAATTTGGATTGAAACTAAATATATGCTAATGGACCATAGAGTGAAAATTGCAACCATCGACTGAAAATAAACTATTAAAAATTGTCTAATAGTATTGAAATTAATTTCAATTTATTGGACCAACTTTATATTTCTTGTAATATTTATTACAGCTCATACAGTGACAGAGAATACAAAATTAGAGAGAATTCAAATGCCATTTGCATAAAATTTGGTGGCTGGAGATTTTCGTGGTCACTAGTGCCTATTAGATGTCAATAATTAAAAATTAAAATTAATAGATTCAGTATGGCAGCCATAATTGTAAATTATTTGCAGATTTGTATGAAATTTGATTCAATATGATTCTCAGAGTTGCTGATATTGACTCTGATGTCTAAGGAATTAACGACCCCAAACATTTCGTACACCAGATTTAAGTAGTTTTCGTTGGCGGTCTCTCTGAATTCTCCCGATATATTCTAGCTATTCTTTAATTTATGTCAGAGTTCCTTCGCAGTTTGCCTCTTGCTGATCTCAAGAGCCCATAACTGAATGTAATCACTTCAATGTGGCGGCCCAAATTTCATTAATTTTGCAATTATTGCCACCATACTGCAACGGCTATTTTAAATTTTAAACTTTTGGCATAAAATTCTGCATTAGCGAAATCCGTCAATTTTTAAGCAAATTTAATAAAATTTGAATTTTTGCCAGTTTCTCAGTGGTACTAACTCCACTGTGTTTTTTGTATAACAAAAACTGTTATGTTTCTGCTATGGTCTTAACATATTGACATCTACTGTGACAGTAACGACTGAATTGCCAAAGAAAAAAAAATTCAAGTCAAAGGACCTAAAGACCTCCTAAGTCACATTGTAGCTTGCGTGGTGTCTGATAGCGTGTAGATGCGTTTTTCGCGTAAGATTTTACGACTTTCTATAAAATATCCGCAAAAGCATAAGAAATTCGCTTATTAAAGTTCAACATCCAAAGAAATGCTTCTTTTCTAATAGAGCATGTTATAGCGTCTTATTATAGTGATTTGATAGTGAATATGATACTATAAAATCCAATAAATCTGGTATATAATGGATCAAGATAACACAGTTTTCAAATTTTTAGGGAAATTTACAGCCCTCCAAAAAATGTGTTTTTTGAGAAATTTTGTGATAGCCACAGCCCCTATTCTTAGAGTTAGCGCTAGTTCTACTACAACGAACTTTCAATTGGTGATTAAATTTATGTCAGCTCTCCACCCCCAGGCAGTAGAAATTCAACTGATTCAATAAATTTTGACGCTATAGAGCTTGCAATACTCAATATTACTCATGTCATTAGAACTATACTACTTTCTACTTTACAGTTCTGAAAATTTAGTACCCTCCCCAGAACAATGTTCGACCTTTCTCGATAGTGTAACAAAAGTCAAATTAAGGGAGCCAGTCCGGCCTTGTCGCATATAGGAATCACCATATTCGCTTATTTGCGATCTCCGTAATATTTTAAGGGTAGATACTTTAGTACAATAACGTAAAATACTGGTCATAGAAACTACTGTTTTATGTTGCAAACTGATTTATTTTAGATCCCAGGAAATATGCTTTTTAAATAATTATCTAAATTATTTTATGTCCAATTCTTATTCCTTACTTGAAGTTTGACCCGTCAAACACTTGTTTGAATACGACTCACTGGGGGTCTAGTTAGATTTTCAAGACTAAGACAGTTAAGAAAGGATTCCAGAAAATATATGTAATAGACAGTAAGATAGATTGATAGGACAAATAAGGTAGATTTTTTCCCTCATACAAAAGTAAAGTAAGGAACAAACGTTTTTTTTTTCATCTGCCTTAGTGGCATAAAATGTTAGATAGGCCATAGGATAAATACCAGGGTCCGTTAGATAATTTCAAATAGGGGTACGTTTTAAAGTAGAGAAGATTTTAATTGGTCGAGGGCTTAAAGTTTACTGCCCACTTTTGAAATGTATTATTTCGATTGAGAAAATATCGACTCTTGGCTTAACGTCTGATCGGTCGTCATCTACCTACAGGGCATAGTAAATTCTCGTTTTGTGAACCCCTTTCAATTTTAGAGTTTCAGTAAATTTGTTCAGTATTTGAACTTGCCGCGGACCATTTCATTTCCTGATATAGTGTAATTACTACTTGTTAATTTATTTAATCGTGAAATGTTTGTGATTCTCATTTTCATTTGTTATCAATTTCTCTTCTGTAAGTATAGTGGTCTAAGTGTTTGGAGAAATCACGTGTTCCATTTGCTTGGTATGTAATTGGGTTCAATCCATATTCAGTAAAGTTTGCTCGAGAATAAGTAACCTGGTTGAAGGATACCAAAAAGGATATAATCACCTAGAAGGAAAAGGGTAAGCACAGTTTTAATTTCGATAGATATACTATAATATCGACGGAGTCTACAAAAGTAATGGGGAGTCCGTACTATACCAACGGTAATGTCTAATTAATTCATATAATTAGGGGCATAAAAATCCCCAGATATTACAATAGTACTAAAATTGAGCTCCATTATTGTCTTTGATAGTGGCACTTACATTTCCAATTTACATTTTTTACAAGTTTTTACACCAGCCTTCCCCATGACGACATTATACACCATTCTCTGGGGAAATTGATGGTATTAAGCTAGTGCCACTATCATCCTGGTTAATCCTAAGTCATAGCACATTTTGATTCTTAGTAGAACTCTGTATATATTTCTGCGCATTTGGATTCTTTATGAAATTCTTGTTATAACGATTTATGAGAAGTAAGCATTTGGTTCTAAAATGGCGGCAAAATTTTGAAAACCTGAAAAGTTGAGTTGACCACTGTATGACTCTGATTTCATATAATTTAGTCAGTGGCCCTTGAATATGATATAATGCTGTTATTTTTATCGCAGGAGTTAAATAATGATGCCCTCCTGAACCAAAAATTCAACGTGTTCATTAAACTGTAGTATAATATGAATTTTCATTCAGACAAATTTAATATATGTTGAGGGTCTTGTTAAGGAAATTAAATGTTTTGTTTTAAATTAGATTTGGATCGGATTTGTAACAAAAGTGGGAAGTGTTCTTAACACCATTGAGAACAGAGTGCGACTTTGACGCGATGAATGAACAATCAGAAGTAGACGTATTGATACACATTAAAACTTGGTGGACTTACATTGAAGAAATATAGTATTATGTGTTCAATCTCGATGGTTCTAGATGTCACAATAAAAATTCCACCAGCAACTGATGCAGATTTCAACCAATAAGAGTTAAAATATAGCTAGCAGGAGAAAAGCAACATTAAAGAAGTTAGGCTAAAAATAATGAAAGAAGATAAAATGATATGAAAGAGAAATGATAATGAAAGAAGATAAAAACGATATGAAATAGTCAACTACTAAAGTAATCAAAATAATAATTAGACTAACAATTTCAAAGATCACGACATAAAGCACGTTACAACCAATGCCGAAATAAATCACAAAATGAAAAAACCAAAAACATTGTCAAACTGATCGCATAATTTGTGTTATGAACACATTCACTAATATATTAACACCAACTCACACTACAAACTTATACAGTGAGGAACACAGTAAGTTCCATTTTTCATCATCACAATTCAAGAAGGGCATCGTGAGAATGGTATACTTATACATCGACAATGTACTAATCAGATCTAGTTTTAAACAACTGACTATAGACTTTTTCCACAACACCCAATCAGGATGTGCATGCACAGAAAACACAACAACCATTACCTGCGACATTGTCATTAGCTGCATCCTGAGACTTGAACTCAGGAAACATAACAGCGACTTGCCGTGTTGTGCCACTTGACTGAGGTCTAGTCTATTGCTACCATCTTGGTAACACATTAAGAACGCCACTAAACATCCAGCCCATAGTAAAAATTCAAATTCGGGACTCCGTCGTCTCAAGCCTAACGCGTAAGAGGTGAGGCACTGAACCGGCAGAGTTAATGATAATAATTATTAAATGGATTATATTATTTTAGGATACAGTTGCTTGGATAAAATTTCTCTCAGTAAATATTTTTTCTTCTAATAATTTTTGTAGTTACAATAAGTTCACATTCCAAAGGGTCGATAAAAGGTCGAGATTAATAAAATATGATTACATTTAAAAAAAATGACGAGAATAATTCTCCATGCACAAAATAAAATTGTTTATTAGACTCTCTAACTTCCTAATGCGATATTCCTAAACATGGCATAATTCATATTCCCGATTTTGTGATTTTTTTATGTGTTTAATACAATCTCAGCGGTCTGTAGATGCCCCAGGAAAGTTACGACTGGAAGACGGAATGTTTGCAATAAAACAATCCTAAATCTGCCACCGGTGGTCTCTGTTTGTACGGGCACAATAAAGTACGGTCATTATTTACAAAAATCAAGATTAATTCTTGATTACAACAGATAGTGCCCTGGTACAATTAAATGGAAACCGTAGTAAATACAAACATATTTTACAAAATACGATATTTATTTGAATTTTACACTGGAGTTAAAATAAAATTGCTGCCTACGGAATCACTACTTGCAAATCCAGATTTCCCATCCAAGTTTATTTAAATGAAAATATTTTAATACTATAGTTGCTCTCCAGTGTGTGGAAATAATTGCTCTTTGAATTTTAATAAACAACAAACTAATTTTATGTTTAGAATAGTTAGGAAAATAAATAGTGACGGTCTTGTTAATCTCATCGTTGCTGTTGACCCAAAGACAAGGGCTATAATTGATGCAATACTTGTAGTAGTTTCGGTCATATTTCGTCTGATTGCACTAGTAAATTTCCAATTTGCTATATATGTGCTGAAGGACATGAGGCCAAAGTGTGTAGTTCTAATACTGAAAAATGTGCAAACTGTATACGTTCAAACAACCAATTTAAAACAACGTACAATATAAATCATAGATCAAATAACAATAAGTGTCCGTGCTACGTAAACAAACTTAACATAATTAAAAATCGAACTCTTGCATCTCTAAACAGCGCCTAGCAATTAGATTCGACTAATAATTTTTGTGTTGTTCATCATAACCTACAATGTGTGAAAAATAAAATTGACGAAACGGAAGTATTGCTATCTGAAGAAAACATCGATGTGCTTTGCATCACGGAAACTTGGATTCAATCGCTAGAAATTGCACACATTCATTTTTCTGGCTATAATATATCTAGTTACTACTGTAGGAAAACGTTTTTACATGGAGGATCTATGATACTAACAAAAACTTCGCTAAATGTGAAAAATATCACCCACCTGGTAAATCTTAGCGTAGATAAAATTTTTGAGTGTTCTGCCGTTGAAATTAAATTAAATGGAATTGTATACTGCATTATCTATCTGTACAGAACACCAGATTCTGATACAAATATTTTTATATCTAAGTTAGAAGAAATCCTAAATTTCATAACTAATAAACCTTATATTACTCACATAACTTTATGTGGTGATTTTAATATTGACTTTTTATGTAAAGATAAACACACTTTGGACCTAAATGATCTTGTCAATTCTTATTATATTTATTCCGTTTTCAATGAACCTACCCGAACTATAAATGGGACGGGTGCAGCAATAGATTATATACTTACTAACTTTAATAACATAATTTTACATAGAAACATCTTACATACAGGATTGTCAGATCCTTCTGGTCAAAAGATTATTATCGATATGAATGTCCCACAAAATACAAATACGCATAAATTCAGATCATTATCCAAAAACAATATTTCAAAATTCAAAGAATCTCTAAATACGGAGATGTGGTGTAATGTTTATAGCAATCAAACAGTAGAAGAAAAATATGCAGCCTTCCATAACATACTGCACAATCATTACGATTTGTGTTTCATTTTTGTCAGCAAAAATCTAGATTTTAAAAGTGATAATAATTGGATAACTCCAGGTATTAAGGTATCATCAGTACACCTAAAAGAATTATTTATATTACAAAAAAATGGTATCATTCATGCGCAACATTATAAAAACTATAAAAGGATTTACAATCAAGTTATAAGGCACGCAAAAAAGATGTATTTTGACAACATAATAAAAAACTCCGCTAATAGATCTAAAACAGTATGGAAAATAATTAACAACTCTGTAAAAAACAACTTCAATAAAAACACCAGCAAAACCGCCGAAATTGAAATCAACAACGAATTAAGTACAGATAAACCAAAAATCTCGAACGAATTTAATTCTTATTTAATAAATTTACCAAAATCCTTTTACACCTTGCAAAGTAACACAACTGGAATTCCAACACTAATTAATAATGAAAATTCAATTTACCTAGAACTAGTCTCAATTTCGGAAATGGTTGAAACAATTAATAATTTAAAAAATTCAAATTCAGTAGGCCCTGATGACATTTCTACTAAAATAATAAAGCTCTGTGCCCACCAGTTAGCCAAACCATTAACACATATCATCAATCAATGTTTTAAGGAGGGTACTTACCCAAGTTTATTAAAATTATCCAAAGTTATTCCCTTTTACAAAAAAGGTGACAGCAGAAAAATTTGTAATTACCGACCAATTGCAATATTATCAGTATTTTCCAAAATATTCGAAAAGTTATTGTCCAAACGCATAAAAATATTTTTAGAATCTGGCAACATTTTATCTCCAAATCAACATGGGTTTAGAGAACATCGGTCAACAATAACATCGGTATTAAGTATTTTGGATTTTATATATAAAAATTTAGATCAGGGACAAAAAGTCATCGCGTTATTCATAGATCTTTCTAAAGCGTTTGACCTCGTGAATTATGACATTCTTTTGAAAAATATTGTATGTTATGGTATACGAGGCTTGTGTAATAAACTCCTAAAATCGTACCTAAACAACAGAAAACAGTTTGTAGATTTTCTCGGTGCTAAATCTGAGGAACAGCCTGTCGATATTGGCGTACCACAAGGTAGTGTTTTGGGTCCGCTGTTATTTATTCTTTATACAAATGATTTAGATAACTATTTATCGACATTTTATGGTGCTTTTGCTGACGACATTACTATTATTGCAAGTGATAAGGAAACACATAATGCTACTAGCAAACTTAATTCAAATCTACACACGTTATCTCATTATTTCAGCAATAAAAAACTAGTAATGAACCAGGATAAAACTTTTATTATGCAATTTCATCCTACTGGAAAAAAATATACATCGAGTGTATTAATTAAACACAACACTAAATCAATTCAGCAAGTAACATCACATAAAGTTTTAGGAATTCATATAGATTTATGCCTAGATTGGAAGACACATGTTGCCTATATATGCAATAATTGCGCAAGTAATTGTTTTGCATTAAAACGATTGCACCATATCACCAGTTTAGACACTCTTAAGACGTACTATTTTTGTAATTTCGAATCTCGAATTCGACACGGAGTTGTTTTCTGGGGATATTCAGCATCTGCGAGCAGAGTATTTGTATTGCAAAAAAGAGCCATACGTTCCATGTTTGGAATGAATATTAGGGAATCTTGTAGAACATCATTTGTCCAAAATAAAATTTTAACCCTGCCTAGTTTGTGCATTTTTGAAATATTAAAATTTGTAAAGAAAAATATAGATAAATTTAGTCAACAAAATATATTTCACAACTATTCGACACGTCATGGCTCAGATTTGCAATACGATATGCATAGATTAGAATTATACAAATCTAACCCTTACCATATGGGATCAGTAGTATATAATAAATTAAATGTAAATATAAAAAATATTGTAAATGTGAAAAAATTTTTGTAACTTTAAAAACATTTCTTGTGGCTAATGCATTTTATTCGGTGGACGATTTTCTAAATCACGTCAATTAATGTATGGTTTGTGTGACATTTGTTAATGATAATTGTAATAATAACGAAATTATTGCTAATAAGTATTAATTTTTTATTTTTTTTTTCGAGTGAATGTCAGATTATAATATATAATGTTCTTTAATGATTATTTTCTATGTTTATTGACTTGTCCTATGTCATTTTATGATCACTTGGATTAATAAATGTATTCTATTCTATTCTATTCTATTCATCAGTATTTGCTGGTAAATTATTAATAGCAGATATGACTCTTGCAACAGGACAATGACTATTTGAATAAAAATTATCAGCATAGAACAAATCATTATTTCTCGTATTAAATCTAGGAATTCTAAAAAATATTTATTAATAATATTGAAACCAAATATATGTATCATTTTAAGACGCCTTTCCTTAAGAGATGTAATACCCAGCAAACTGAAGTATTTTTTTATATGAATAATTGGTTTTATCAATATGCAACTAAAATAAAATAAAATTTACTTTTTTTTGTGCACACTTTCGAGTCTGTCAATGTCAGATTGATAGTATGGTTTCCAGATAATACAGCAATATTCTAATATTGATCTATCAAGTGAATTAAATATATTTAAGATTCTAGTAATACCAGTGAAATCCCTGCATTGTCGTTTAATAAAACCACACAGACGGTTTGCTCGCTTTAAAACATTGTCAATATGTAAGTGATATCTTAACCCGGCATCCAAAGTAATGCCCAGATCACAAATATAATCTACTCTGAGAAGTTTTTTTGTATTTACAGAATAATCAAACAAAATATTACCTTTCTTCTTAGAGAATGTTATTATTTTATATTTATTTATATTGATTTCAAGACAATTTTTTAAATTCTGATCACAAAAGCTGCCAATATCACACTGAAACTTTTTAGAAGCACTTAGGTATTAACAACTGTAAATAACTTCAAATCATCGGCAAAAAATTGAATTTTCGCCAAATTAAAATTGCATTGCACGTCATTAATAAAAAGTGAAAATAAAAGGGATCTGGAGATAATGGAGTATTTGGTAGAACTTCGTGAAACAATCGTATATAACTTGGTACTTTCAGAAAAATTTTCTTTGCATTATTTATTAATTTATCAACATTAGGGTAGCACCTCCTAATAGTTTCAGCAATTTTATGAAGCCCATGTGCCAAACATGTTACCCGTAAATTCCGATATGTTTTCTTCGAAATTCTTTCAGCAGCTTTCATATAATTCACACCATCGCATCGGTAAGAAATAATAAGAACTTGTCCTTATTTTCTGCATATTTGTCACCCCAAAAGTCTTGTACACTTGAATTTACTGCATCCGCTAGAGTGCGTAATTTTCGTCCGATGCACCTTCTAAAACATTCGCTACCTTGAAGCCGCAAGAATTGATTGTTTCGTCCACGCTAAGCCAGATATACTTCCCATTTAGCTCAGATGAAATTTTCTGTCTAATATTTTCTCACTCCGTAAATAAATATATGTAGACTCCAAAGGCACATTAACATTGTTATATTCGCCACTAATACATTTTTCTAAAAATTGTCTGGAAAGTGGATTGTCTAGTTTCGATCACGGTATGTTACATAATAACATGAATTCCACTAACTCTAAGTTAAAATTACATTGCGTGTCACTGTAAGTAAAGCCATTTATTTTCTGGTTTTCCGAAAAAACATGTGAATTAATATTTGTTTTACACGACCACGAAATTGCTTTGTCACACCTAGTGCAATGCAGTTCTCTATCAACAAAATGTAAATCAACAATATCGCGAATACAAAAATTTACTGTAGCTTGCGTCGGCTCAGTACGATACGATATTTTCACGTTATTAGTACTTACGTCCGAATAAATCTACAGTACGAGATACCCTGAGTGTGAGTAATCTTATTAAATTACTTCCCTCCCCGCCTGGGACTGGGCTTTAGGAAAACAGCCAGTACTATACCGTAAACCTGCTGCAATTTAAAATAATCTATTATGTATTTCGTTTTTATTTAATATAGTACGTTTATCGATAATACTAAGTTAAGCATTAACATTGTAAAATAAAATAAAACAAATTTAGCATGTTGCATGACTTTGGGAATGTTTCAGTACGTGTTTACAATATACAATATCTGTAAAAGCCATCATCCTGGAATCCGGTAGTTAAATCCGATTTCTGCTTATAACACCCCTCCTTAATATCTTAAATACTAGAAATGCAGTGTTTCCTTTTTACTAGTAAATTTAACCTTGCGCATTCTTGTTATTAATTTAAGTTATTGATTAAACTGGAATATGTAAATATGACCTATTTATCCAAGGTACTGCAAGACTTATTAATGGATATGCATATCGCTTATTTTATTAATTAATCTTTATTACTCCAAGCGTGTATTCAATTAATGAGTTACTTTTAATGTTGGGTTGCAAGATGACTTCAAAAAAATTATGCCAAATAAAGCAGAAACAGTCTTTGTTTGGGTCTGCACAAAATCTGGCTTGAAATATTTCTACTAAACTGTAATTTTTATGCTCACCTCACTTTCTCTAAAATAGAGCAAAGGCAAGATATGCCATAACTCTGAACTCAGAAATAGAAGGAAATTCTTTTTCTGGCGATATGATCATTTTATTTCTTCGTGTTAAAAAGTTACACATCTAGTCTTATAATTTTTGTAATTTTTAATTTAGTACCAGACGTTGTTTCCGAAATCCATTTCAATAAACTTATTGGCTATATTACTAACACAAAAAGTTAAAACATAATTTGTAACACTTGTTATTAAATAAATATATAATTAATTTAAATTGGAAAAAAATACTCTGGTCTTAATTCATATGTACTTACTTTGTGGAGGAGTAAATTCCATCTAAGCGTTCGTGTAAGGCTCTTTCACTTGTTTAGGTCTGAAAAAGAAGGATATTGTTATTATTGTATTAAAAGGATAGAGCATGCAAAATTTTATTTCTTTTAACGGATCATCTTGGATAAAAGCTCACCAAAAGGACCGGTCTGATAATTGAACCTTATTACTTAGTATTGATTTTGAAGTTGTTAAAAGATATATTTGTGGACATTGTTTGTTTAGTTTTGTTTTCTCACGGACTTCAATAACAACATTAGGTAATAAGGTCCAAATAACAAGGTGACTAGTTGAAATAATTGTTTGTAATATTTAGTGGTGGACTTTTTCAAGACTTCTGATTAAAAGAATTTCAATCCTTTTGGCAGCAAAAACTTTATGGAATTTTAATAAAAATGTTTTCTTTAAGTCGAATCATATATATTAGTGATTATCTAGGCCCTAGTCTTTTTATAATGGACGGAAGGGGATAATAGGGATGTACACTATTTTTTAATTGTAATAAAAAATGATAATTCTAAGGCTACAGAAACACGTAATAACCATTAAAAGACCTAAAAACTTTTTTCTTGAAAATAAAAACTCCGAAATTAATGGGGCTAGTAAACGATTCCTGCAGTGAGAGTAGCGCGCGTGATGTCATAATGGTCATAGCGGAACTCGTATACCAACGTGATATGGATTGGGTATTTCAGTAATGTTTTATCTCTGTTTTTGTAATGATGGGAGACTCAAGTGATAGTTAATAGAAACAAGTCTTGTTTTGTAATGTAAAAAGAAAGAAGCTTTGGTCCTTTTTTAAACCAATAATATTTTTGAAAAACTTTTATTACCTTAAACGCATTTATCAAAATCCGTCTCCGATTATACAATGGTTTCGCATCCTTGTTTCCAACGTATCATGCACATTTAATATGGAACACACTGTAGAATATACTACTACAGGTTTTGGTACTATATAGTACTTATTACTTATTTATATAAAACTTATTGTTTTGCTTTCACACCACTAGATTGAGGCTGATTGAAGTCCATCACTATGGCCAAAAATTCTGAAACCATGGTAACGTCCACAGCTGGCAGATTATGTGAGTCCGCCTTATGAAAACCTTCCTCCATTTTAGAAGTGTGTCATAATTAAAATTAAAAGTCGCAAAACGAAGAACTGCACAGACACAACAGTTCGCAGAAGTTAATAAACGGACTAATTATTATTGGGGATGGCAACGATGTATCGATATAAAATAAGTATCGATACCTATATTAATATATATGAATATATTCATATCTATTGTTTTTTTGTTGCAATATATCGGGTTGAAATATTGATATTTTTCTCAATATATAGAAAAGGGCCAACTTGCATATTATCCCCCCGCTCTTCGAAATTTTAATCAAGATAAACACTGTACTGTGAAGGAATGCCACCCCCGCTTTCCGAAGTTATGCATTAAGTAATATTCATTAATTTTTGACGTACATTAAATGTTAATTTACAAAATATATCGATACATTGAAATACCGATAATTGTTTGTTGATATATAGAATATACTGATCTGAATTTTGTGATGTATCAAATGATTCATATATCGATATATCTTATTTTGTTACTACCCCTAATTATTATATGAAACGTGCATGAAAGCCTAGCCACTATATTTTCGCGCGTTTAACTATAAGCAACATGACGTCACACCAATCAAGGAGCGTTTCGCGCATTCAAATGAATAATCATATTTCTTTAGGGGTTTTCCCATAGAACGGATTTGTTGATTTTTGTAAAACTTTGTAGATATTATTATAAGACTATTTTTAAACAGGATTTAATTTTTTTGAACATCCCTATTAAAACCCGTTTAAAATTATTATCCTTCTTTCCCTTCCACTTCATTTTCTGATAGTACCTTTTCAAGCTCCATTCAGATCACTAGATATGGAGTTATGAGGAGACATACATCCACGAGTTCATACGGAGAAAGATATAATCGAACTGACAACCTTTTTTTACAAATGATTTTAACGAGGTCATCTTTATGATCCTCTTAAGTCTAGTAGATCCAGACTATTAAGCCTTAGTCTCATTACAACGCAGAAATAATGCAAATTTAGGCATGGATTGCATAACGGATGTACCATCCTCTAAAGGGGCTGTAAGCAGTCGGTCTTTTATTTATTAGATGTTAGACAGGTAAGAAATCCCCACTCAAAGATAGGGAAGAGATCTGGCAAAACTTATAGGTTCACAATAGCTCGTCTGGTGAATTGGTTGACCATAGTCGGGAAATAGGTTTACCTTAAATTAATGAAATTTTTTTGTTGGATAGATATCGTGATTATGTCTAACGTGCCATACAGTGAACCAACATGCGGAAAATATAAACTTATAGATTTTCGAATTTTTGTCTTCATTTAACCTGTCTTTAGATGCCCTCGATTAGTCTTCTTTTGCAAATGTCCTCTTCCTATAACAACTTTGTTTATGGAAATGGGTGAATTATTTATTGGTTACAAATTCTTGTCCACATTATTGAAATTTTAGAATTTCTGATTTTTTTCTCATTATGATACATTAAATCTCACAAAACCTCATAAGATATTAGTCTTTAATGGGGATCTGATCTCATAATAGCATAATAAGTTGGTAATTAAAATGAGATTGATTTTACCGTACAAGACTTCACGATCAGTTTTGACTAATCAAGACACCAAAACTGAAACTTGAAAAATTACCTACAGTTTTATTTGGTGCAATGAAAATTTATGTAGATAGATATTCACGACATAGGCTCTTTCAGTTTTGAAATTAAACTTAAAAATTGCAAAACTGTTATTTTTCTGAAGGTCATCTTGCTCAAATTTTGTCGTGCAGAAATGGAAATCCACCAAGCTATAGACAATTCAGTATTATTTTTTGGGTCCTACTTTCATTTGATACCTCCCAGTCTTTTTGAGATATTAGATAAGGATCAAAATAATATTATTCTAATTTTACCTGTCGGATATTGATTCATTAGGAGCTGTTTTGTTCAAATATTTCATGTATTCTCTCTCCACTAAGAGAATTGGGTGCACTATCGTTTATGTACGTATATTGTTGTTTATGAACCGTATAATACAAATATTTAGCATGAAATACTAAATTTGTAGAATGCGGTGCATTTGGTGTTGTGTCTGGAAACGGTTTTATAATGATTAAGCCGTCATTTACACATCAGTAGTAGGAGCTGCGGTTAAGCTGAAACATAAATTCGCTTTTGATATCAGAACAAAGTTGGATTATTCGTTATACGTTTAATGCTATTTGTTTGAAGAAGTAATAGTATACCAGGTGCCTACGATATTACTAGCCAACCTATAACTTTGTAGTAAAAGAAGATATCGATTTCAAATTCTGGGCATTTGTATGATTGAATCAGTTGCACGTTTTGATTGCTCTAACTTCAGATTTTCATTTCCGGTACTAGGAAATAGTATAAACTTGGTTATTTTTAATGGAACATCCAATATGTTATTCAAAATTTAGATTGCCTAAGAAACTCTAGGTATAAAATATGTAGCACACCCTATCTCAATCTTTTAAAGTTTTCGAGAAAATGGTGGTTGAAAATGTTATATCGGTCATAAATGATTCCATTTTCACTCACATAAAATAAATGAATATAGGAATAAATCTGTTATGGTTATGTAACTTTTTTGACGAGTAAACTTGTGTAAACTCATAAAAATTTCATTTCCGGTTAAACCGGAATTACTAAAAAATTGACTTTCAGACCCAAATTACTTCGATACTTTTAATGGAACACCCTGTATAGAACCTTAAATACACATGACCTTTTTGGATATTTCTTTATTTTAGAGCCCTTTGTCTAAAGCGAATAAATTTTGAGATATTGGCAACTGAATGTTCACCTCAGTTGTAAATATCACATAGGAGGATACATTTTTGTCGAGAAATCAACAGCGAACATTTTGAATATTTAAATTATGGTTAAATTATACCTACCTATTACTTTTCGTGTTACACTTTTGATCTTTATTTTGTTTTTCATGAAATACCCCCAATACTTTTCTGCCTTGAACAGATTTGTAATTTCTATATTGCACTTGAACATTCAGTTGCTGTTATCTCAAAAACTATTAGGTTTAGATAGAGGACACTGGAAACAAAAAATATCCAGAAAAGTCAGTAGAACGTAAATGTAATGTTCAATACAGGATGTTCCATTAAAACTATCGAAATGATTTGAGTCTGAAAGTCACTTTTCGTAGTACTACCAGCTTAACCTGGAAATGGTTCAAAAACTTAATAGAATTTTATTCGCCAAGAAAACTTAAATAACCATAACATATTTGTTCCTACATTCATTTGTTTTATGTGAAAACGGAATAATTTATGAGCGATATAATATTCCCAACCGTCATTTTCTCGAAAACTGTCAATAGATATAGGGTGTGTTTCATATTTTATACCTAGAATTTCTTAAGCATAAGCAATCTAAATCTTGAATAAACTACAGGGTGCTCCGTTAAAAATAACAAAGTTTATACCGTTTCTGGTTAAACCGGAAATGAAAATCGGAAGTTACAGCAAACAAATAGTGCAACTAATTCAATCATACAACTTCCCAGAATTTGAAATCGATATCCATTTTTACAAGAGGCACCTGGTACAATTCCTGATCAAGCAGCTACTCTTACGTTTGACATTTTATAGGTACGTGTCGTACTGACGATATTTAAATTAAAATTAATCTATCTGCTATATTGACTACTGGCAGAAATTATTTTCTTAGATGTTACTTGTTGATGAGATATTATTATTTGTCCATATTTATGATTAATCCTGCCCGTTCGTAATGTTCTTCTAGTTTTCTCACCGTGTAGCTTAATTCATCTTGATCTTCGGTAATTATTATTTGATCATCGGCAAACTAAAGTATGAAGAGCGAATCCTCTCCCACTTTCAGTCCCATGTACTTAACAGTATTTGTCCACCCTTTCGGGGCTCTGTAGAGATATTTTTTGAAGAAGGTGGGAGATAGACAACATCCTAGGTCTCTAGTTGTGTAGAAGGCTTCTGTAAATTTCTTTTTTTCTTTTTTTAAAGTATAATCTACTTTTGCGGTAGATATTGTCAACAACAGTACAGTTTTGCTACTATTTCCGTTGACAGAAATGCCGCTCATTTTATGTCCTACTTTTTACTTCCACATCCACGTAGTGGATTGGAAGTATAGTAATCGCAAAAAAAATTTCAAACATTTTTCTTCTTGAAATAGGTTTAGAATGTCATGAAACGTCGAGATTTTAAATTTGAGCAAAAAGAAATTTTCTGCCTGTCTGTCTGTTGGTCTGTCCGTCTGCCAAGGCCTCAAAATTTTTTATAAAATTTTTTATCCCCCACCACCACCACCCCACTACATTATTAAAGGGATTGATAAAATAAAATTGAGATATTCACTAGAAATTTGGTACACGTATATATTATAACGACATCTGGAACTAGATTATATTTTGTGATGATTCCGTTGAACGGTTGGGGGTTAAGTAGGGGTAAATCGAGGAAAATAAGTAAAGCAAGCTGGTAAGAGTGCATAAACTTGAAATTCAGTGAATGTACCACAAACCAAGGTCTCAGATTATTTAAAATATTTTCCAACCCCCCACCACCCCTGCTCTATTATTAATGGGGTTGATAAAAGAAAATTGAGATATTCACTTGAAAGTTATACGTATTTATTATAACGACATCTGGAACTAGATTACATTTGGAGATGATTCCGTTGAAGGGTTGGGGGTTAGGGATAAATAGGGCAAAAGAAGTAAAGCAAGCTGGTAAGAGTACAGAAACGTGGAAATCGTTGTATGTACTAGAACTCAAGGTTATTTATAATATTTTTCAACTCCCCACCACCCCTACTCCATTATTAAAGGAGTTGATAAAATAAAATTGAGATATTCACTTGGTATTTGATATCGTTATAATACATATAACGATATCTCGAACTAGATTATATTTTGAGATGATTCCGTTGAAGAGTTGGGGATTAAATAGGGTTAATAAGGGAAAATAAGTAAAGCAAGCTGGTTTGAGTACAAAATCTTGTAATTCCGTGAATATGCTAGAAGCCAAGGCCTCAGATTTTTTAATAATATTTTTAACCCCCTACCACCCCTACTCCATTATTAAAGGGGTTGATAAAATGAAATTGAGATATTCACTTCAAATTTGGTACACGTATGTATCATAACGACATCTGGATCCAGATTATATTTTTATATGATTCCGTTGAATGGTTGGGGGTTAAATAGGGGAAAATAAGTAAAGCAAGCTGGTAAAAGTACAGAAACTGGAAATTCGGTGTATGTACTTGAAAGCAGGGATTCGCATTTTTTTATAATATTTTTCAACCCCCCAATTCCCCTACTCGACTATTAAAGTGGTTGATAAAATAAAATTGAGATATTTACTAGAACTTTGGCACACGTATGTATTATCACAACATCTGGAACTAGATTATATTTTGAGATGCTTCCGTTGAAGGGGTGGGGGTTAAATAGGGGTAGATATGGGAAAATAAATAAAACAAGCTGGTAAGACATACAGAAATTTGGGATTTGGTGCATATACTAGAAGCGAAGACCTCAGGTTTTTTCAGAATATTATACATCCCTCCACCACCCCCACTCCCACTCCCTTATTAAAAGAGTTGATAAAATTAAATTTAGATTTTCACTTGAAATTTGGTATACGTATATATTATAACGATGGCTGAAACTGGATTATATTTTGACACGATTACGTTGAAGGAGTGGTGGGGTAAGTAGAGGTAAATAGAGGTAAATAGGGAAAAAGAAGTAAAGTATATCCTAGAAGCCAAGGCCTCAGATTTTTTAATAGTATTTTTCAACCCCCCACCACCCTTACTCCATTATTAAAGGGGTTGGTAAAATAAAATGCAGATATTTACTTGAAATTTGGTAGACGTATGTATTATAACGACATCTGGAACTAGATTATATTTTGAGATGATTTCGTTGAAGGGTTGAGGGTTAAATAGAAGTAAATAGGGAAAAATAAGTAAATCAAGCTGGTAAGAGTACAGAATTTGAGATTTGGTGTATATACTAGAAACCGAGGCCTCAGATTTCTTTTCAATATTTTTCAAACCCCACCACCTAGGCTCCATTATTAATGGGATTGACAACATCAAATTGAGATATTCACTTGAAAGTTAGTACATATATGTATTGTAATGAGATCTGATTGAGATGATTCCATTGAACGGTGGGAGGTGGTAAGTTGTGAATAGGAGGAGATAAGTAGGACAAACCACAAACTTTATTTTTAACGCATATGGTAGAAACCAACGCCTGAAACTGTTCTATGACACCTGCCCCAAATATTGTTAAAATTCTTTGACCAATAATTTCCACATACTAGAGTGCAAATGTATTCAAGATGTTTTCTTTAAATTGACCTGGATGAAAAATCTGGATGTGGAAGTAGTGATTCCTTAGGCAGTGGTTTTACTCTTTGGGATCCTATTATATAGAATATATTCTATATTCAATTCAATATATTCATACTCAATAAAAATTATTACTATTATTAATTATTTAATCTAAATCGAAGTAATTCACAGAACAATATAAACTGCGACTGCCAGTCATTCGAAATGTTTTCTATAATTATTTATATGTGCATTCGCGAGATAAAGCAGATTAAAATTGCAGTTAGCTTTACAATTATTTCCTTACAAACAGCAGAATAGCAGAGCGAATTAGAGCATTTCTATCTATTATTCAGCTGGCTGCAAGAGGATTACTGATAAAATAATTGTGAACGCTTTAGCGTAAACCCACTTTTGAAATTGAGGTGTTTAAAATACATTGTTCGATAATTTAATATTTGTCCAATTAATTCCCATTTACCGAGATCGAGGAAATTAATATCGTATTGTAGATTAATTCTTTATGACGTTTAATGTGGATTATTAATTCAGAGGAAAACTGCCAAGTTTATGTTTATCAAACTCTATAGGTATAAGCTACATATACAGGGTGATTCAGGACTTATCCGGAAAATTTTAAGGGGATAAACAACGGGTCCATATAAATATAAAGGGCAAAGAAAAAATGAAAAAAAGCGCATGAAAAAAATTTAAAACTTTGACTTGTACGCTGCTGCTATTCTGGTCGACTGCAATAAAAATTGGAAACAGCAGCTAATAATGAATGAATCGTGAAAACGGTTGATACTGAATGGATAGTTGTGAAATGCGAAAACTTCACATATAAAAAATCGATAACGACAAGAATCTGACCTAACGTAATTTATTTTTGAAGTTAGAAGTTTACTTTCAATTTTTTATTTACTTTAAATGATTGAAAATTTTGTACATACCTGATGTTACAATAACTGTTGAAAATTTTGTCCGCCGACCAGTATGCACTTTTGACAACGTCGTGTCCAATTTTGTCGTGCTAATGCAAAATGTTCCCCCTTCTTGCTGTTCCTGGAGACGTAAATTATTGGCAACAACTGTGATGCGCTCACGCAATTATTGAACGGTTTCCACCTCCGTGCGGTAAACTTCATTTTAAATGCCCCCACAAGAAAATATCAAGGGGATTTAAATCAGGGGACCGTGGAGCCCATGCTACCGGTCCACCTCGTCCTATCCACTGTACTCCTTAGATTTCATTAAAATAATCTCGAACCACTAGACGAAAATGAGTGGGCGCACAATCATGCAAAAACCACATTTGTAGTCGCATAGCTAAAGGTACATTTTCAAGTAATTGAGGTAGATAGTTGCGAAGAAATTCCATATAATACAAACCGTCCATCCGATTTGGTAATATATCGGTCCAATTAAGCGATCATCGACAATCCCTGCCCAAACATTCAAGGAAAAGAGTTGCTGGAAATGATCTCGTTTTATCGCATGTGGATTCTCAACTGCCCAGACAAGTGTATTGTATTGTGGATATTATGCATCCCATTCCTTGTGAATATAGCTTCGTCCGTGGTTAATATATCAGCGGTAAATCGGGGATTTTAGGGATTTTGCTGCAGCAACCGTTCACAAAATGTAACCCGTAACGGATAATCTGCTACAAGCAGTGCTTGAACACGCTAAACATGATAGAGGACATAGAGGTACAATTGGGAATCGTGCAATATGCGCCATGCTGTTGATTGAGACACAACAATTTTTTAATACCTAAATATTAAAATGTGTTATTCCGGTGCGAACGGCAGCCGAGTTTTGTTGGAGAGCATAGGGCCGTGGGTTAGGATTGTGTGGACATTCAAAGGGCGCCACCGGCTGTATGTTACGTAATATGATTTAAATAATTTGGCCAGCCCGGAACAAAATTAAGTTACTAGCAACCATGCGATGGAATTCTCAAAATATATCTATAATATCAAAACTTTTACTTTACTCTATGAAACCTCAAAATTTAAACAAATATCAGGTGTACCAGTGCAAATAATAAGAACATGTAGACATTAGACTTTTATTACAACACACGTGAGATGTACAACAGTAAAAAAGAATAAATAAAAAAACTTCAAACCTTACCTAATCGTGGTTCATACGTATTAAAGTAATTCTATACAGTTGATCAAAAAACTTGATTTGAATTCAAACTTAGATCTCTGACTGAGATTCTCTTGCAACTACGAGTTATCCAATATGCATCTATGAGTTATAACTTACAACAACGAATTAAAGATTTACTATGAATTAAATTTATGCCTCATTGCCAAAGTCCTAGCTAATGGGCTGGATTCTATGAGCTGACAATTGCAATCTTTGTTGCTTGTCCCTAGATGTTAATGACTGTTCTAAAATAAGTCTACTCTATTGAAAATACTTTGTATGTGTGGCATAATAGTAGGTAAATTAACATCTCACGGTACCATGGGTTGTTTTACAGTAAAACTCTTAAATGTATCTTCATTCTACGCATAACTTAGAGCTTGATTCATAGTTGCAAGATTGTGGTGCAATTTACTTCAACATACGAACAAAAACCACTGAATTAAGCCGTAATATTTTCTTTAAAATATTTGACTAAAATAAACAAAAAACCTGCTCAAGGCCTTGGCATTTTCTGTGACGACTGCAGCGTGACCTGTCACCACTTTTCTAGATGTTCTCGACGTTGGCGGCAACTACGGCTCCGTGTTGCATCAAATTTCTACCTGAATCTCCTGGAGACTGCTACAAACGACTCTCCAAGTCCTAAACTCCTCCAGGTGTCAGTGGGACCCATAAACAAAAATGGCAGCACCATTTATCCCGAATATAACTAATTTCCAAAAATCCAGTCCCTCCAAAACATATGCCTATACCAAGTACAAGCCTCTCCAAAACATATATGCCCCTCCAAAACATATGCTCATACCAAGTACAAGCCTCTCCAAAACATATATGTCCCTACAAAACACTCTCATGTAGAGAGTATTACATAACCTCACGAAACACGTGGCGATCAAATCACGACAATCAACAGAATTTCTTCCTGGAATTTACAAAATGCTTTTGGCAGGACGGTAAAGAAACACTGTGTACATCGAATCAAATCCCTTTCCTGTGTAAGCGATAAAAAAACACAAATTCTTCAATACAAAACTGGGACCGCCGCCTTTCAGCTATCTCGTCGCTGTCGAAAAACCAAACACCCAGCCGGAAATCTCCTCAACAGTTCTCAGTGTTGCCAACTTGAACATCTAGAGAACACTTTCTCAAGCCAATGAAAATGCACCAACAAAGGACTTTGCAATTAAAAGACTGAATTACACAGTTGTGTAATATCTCAACTACAAGAATATGTGAGCAACACCTCTAACTCAAAATTATACCTAAAAAAAAAAACGCGTTTACTTTCTGGATGTTGAGGATTGCAGATATGCGACCTGCTATGCCCCTTTGAAGTACGAGTGGTTGCCTACCTCTCCACTCAAACAAATGAACTAATGGGTTAATTTCTGTATTCGACCATACATTTATTAATGTAGCCTTTTTAAATGCTACATGTCTGCCGGGAAAATATTCCTCATACAATTCAGACACTGCTAATGCCTTCTGCATTGTCTCACCGTAAGTTAGAACCTTGTCCATATACTCCGCGTTACTATACACATATGGCATTTTGAAAGAAACTCACTTACAGCACTAAAATGCAAAAAAACACCCACTAACAACGCGATTAAATCACAAACTGACGACGCACGAAACCCGAACTAGTTGCTACTGCTTGATACGTATTCGTCTAGGATTCAGGAGGTTTGCGCGTACAGTAAGAGGTGGGTCAGAATTTCAACCAGTCATCCAGCTAAGTAGCGTTTAATAATACCATAAATTCAATATTTTTTTACTGAAGTTCTCTTAGGATTTTATTATATTTTTATTCGTGGTATCGACTCTAATTTTAAGGGTGCACATCTTCTTAAATTCGCCCGGATAAGTTCTGAATCACCCTGTATAAATAAATACATAAATACCTCCAAAACCATGTGGTTTTAAAGATAGTTTTAATTTAGTAATATGATACAATTAAACAAATTGTTTAACTACAAATATTCCGAAGATTCACTAGTTACAGCTAGTGATGGTGTTCCATAAGAAATATTGAAAATAGAAAAGTCTAGCCTTGCCCGTTTCATTCAATTGGGTGGGAAAATAATCAATTTTCTTTATCAAATACTTCGCCATGGATGTCTGGCAGGTTCAAAAAGGAATACTCGGGAGGGACAACAGCAGTAATCTCATTTAATTTAAAATATATTCTGATTGATAAACTTTTATTAAAAGACGTTATTTACTTAACTGAGGGATATTTAATTGTCCTTGAGATTAAGTATGTAAATATATAAAGTGAACTTGCGTAATTTAATTTTAAAATTTGTAAGTTTATTACTACTATCGAGGTAAATAATTGCCAAGTTTCAACTTGTATTGTCTATTGATTTATTTGTAATACATTTATTTAACAGAAAGTTGTAAAAATTATAATATTTGAAGGACCTCAATCTTTGCATGGCATTAAAATCACACGATTGTAAAATAATGCTGTATATTCTTGAATCCAGACTTCGGCCTTATCTGTCCTGCCCTATCTGTCAAAACATTATCTGTATATCCATGAAAAAATTGCGAACAACAATGATGTCACGCTTATATGGGACTTGTCAATTATTGTGGACAAAGCAAGTGCGAATCGATCTGACAGCCGTACATAACAAAAAGGACAAATCCTGTTTGCTGACCGATGTACAGTGGGGCTGAAAAAAAATTACCATTTAAAATTCTCTAGAGCCTTTAATAATCGTCAGACTTCTGGCTACAAAACTATCTAGGCAGATCTTTGAAAAAAATTGAAATTGAATTTACGTACGTCGTTATAGTTGATTAAAATTGATCGAATAAGCCGAATACTCAAAATAATTACATAAATTTGCCAAATTCCAGCTACTTTTTTATTTTTTTAGTCGGATTTTAGTAAATAAATAAGAATATGCTCTAAAAAAAATAGCTTTAATGTTTATCAACAAAAAATTGTGCAATATATAGCCGAAATCAATCAGAAGTATAACATATTCCCGGATTTTAAAAATACTTCCTTTCATTGTAGAAATATTTTCTTTCTTGCTTTATACTTATTCTAAAATACATCCAAGATTGGCAAAACTAAAACTACCAAAAACTCTTACTCAAAACCGATTAAGAAAATAAAAAACTAGATGTAATTTGGTCAATTTATGTAATTATTTTGATTTTTTTGCTCATTCGATCAATATTAATCAACTATAGCGATGCATGTAAATTCAATTTTGATTTTTCAAAAATCTGCCACGGCAGTTTTGTCGCCAGAAGTCTGACGATTATTGAAAAACCCTAGAACCCTACATTGGCCGATATACATAAAATGTTCAGTCAGTTACTGGCTCTATTGGATGCTGCAGAAAGATAAGGCACGCCAAGCGGCGGTATTAAATGTTACAACTGTGGCAGAGCAGGACATATCAAGCGAGACTGTCGATGTCGGAACTTGAGGAAAGTGAATGTTAGAAACATGGAAGGGACACAGAATAAACAAAGTAGTGGAAGGCCAAGTGGACGACGGAGTATGAAATGTTACAGGTGCGGAGAACTAGGACATATCCAGCTTGAATGTCCACGGAGAAGATTGGAGAAAGTAAAGGCCGGAGAAGCTGTGAAGCTGAGGGGAAAATCAGAGGAAGCTGGTACCAGAGAGACTGTGTCAGATAAGGAACGTGGTACCCCGAGAGAAGTACCCGAGAGAAGTAAGGATTTCCCAGCTTCGAAGCATTCCGAGAAGTCCACTACTACCAGGACGTGGAAGTAAAGTGAAACCCCAGAAAATTGCAGATATTTATTTCATCTGGAAGAAGGTGCAAGGAAGATTGCAAGTACTACCACCAGGAGAAACTGCAGGTCACGGGAGCAGTCAACACTGTCAAGGTGGAGGGGCCGGATGATAGGGCAGATGAAGCGCTCAGACAAGAACAATTGAACGATGTGGAAATTGGGCCTATATTGGGAGCCAAAGAAAGGGAAACTCGTCCAAAATGGAAGGATGTTTCAGGCAAAAGGCACTATGGGCGCAGTGGGACTCACTGAAAGTCAGGAACGGTCTGTTGCGGAGAGCATGGGAAAGCCCGGATGGAAAAAAGGTGGTTATGCGTCTAGTGATTCCCAGGTGTCGAATAGCGAAGGTGCTTCAGGAAGTGCACAATGGAACATCCGATGGACACTTCGGTGTTAACAAGACCCTGAAGAAAATACGAAAACGGTTTTATTGGATAAGAAGTCGTCAGGATGTGGAGGCTTGGTGTCGCAAATGCAAGATTTGTGCAGCTAGTAAGGGACCACAGACTGGAAGTATAAGGGTGAAAAGAAGCAGTTCAACGCTGGAGTTCCTTTCAAGAGGTTGGCTAACGATATAGCGGAACCATTACCAGCCAGTGACCGAATGAAGGCTCGATACGACCGGAAGGGTAGTTCAGAAGGGTTCAAGACAGGAGACCTGGTTTGGCTGTACCCCTGTAACCCACAGCGAAAGACAGGAAGGTCACCGAAACTTCAACCACCTTGGGATGGACCGTATACCGTTATTACTCGAATTAATGACGTCATCTATCGGATTCAACGAAGCAAAAAGTCCAAGATGAAGATCGTGCATTTGGACAGGTTGGCGAAATACATCGATGATTCTGAGTTACCTGATCGGGACGATCAGACTTAAGGAGGGGGCAGTGTTATGAATTACACCCCCTTGGAACTGGAGATGATACGCCTATGCCTACTGAAAGTGACTGGAAAGCCTCTAGAAAGAGCCAAGGACTTTTCTAGAGTGCGGTGGAAGAAGATTCTGGTTTAATCTAGAGGTAATTTCAGAGTATATAAGGCGCGATTACCAACGACAAGTTCGGTAAAAAGTGAGGTTAAATAAGAGTGTAAAGGTTATTTTGAATGTTTGAAGTATTGTATAGTCAGTAAAGGGGTTGAAACCTTTTCCGGACACAAAAGTGTTCGGTGCTGTGGTTACATCGCATACTTATTGAAAGATCCAAATTTGATTTTGGTGTAGTTGGAAAGAGAATGAACCAGCGCTCATCGCAAGGGCTGATTTTCGAGTCTGTGGTGCACAGGGGTGTAAAATTGAGGTACGTTTTTAAGGATTTGGGGGGTTGGAAATGAGAAAAGGTCACAACTATCGAAAAAAGCTGAAAATCGATATTTATGTGAAATTCGGTGTTTTGAAACTTTTTACGGGTCGATTGTAATTTTTAAGAGAATACAAGATGTGTTTGGGGCAAGGGGGTGGTTAGGCCGGGGATGAAATTTATTTCAAAGTAAACGTGAAGTTACGTTTTTGGTAGTATGTTGGATTGGGGGTTGAAAAAATGGAAAACGTCATAATTATCAGAAAACGCTGAAAATTTATATTTGTGTGAAATTCGGCGTTTTGAAACTGTAATTTTCAAGAGAACTTCAGATGCGGTTGTGGCGGTGGTTGGGGGCGATTTATTTTTTGTTGATATTTTGATAAGCAAAACGTGTCAAATTATGTTTTTTTCAATATGTTCACGAGTCTGTTGGTTTTAAGAATGTTTAGTCTAATTGAATTTGGGGGTAAAAAATGGAATATTGCGATTGGACAAAAATTAAAGGTTGTAGAGAATTTTGAATGGCAATTTTTTTTTCAGCCCCACTGTGCGATGAATCCATCCCGAATGATGTCAATGTGATGCTCAAGCAAACTGAGAACTTGAGCAGAATATGGAATGGAAACACCACAGCTGTGTCAATAATTGTAAAGGCCCTCGGAACTGTTAAGAGGAGCCATGATCGGAATCTTCAGCAACTGCCTCGTAAACAGAGTGCGCAAGAAGTGCAGATCGCACTATTGAGAACGTCTGACATTCTACGGAAAATTCTACAGTAGGACCCTCTGTGATTCTTTGTTGGGACCCGGACTCTGACCTGTTGGAGGAGACATGACCGACGTCACCACAAGGGTTCAAAAACCTGCAACGGGCTTTAACAGAGCTGAATTCCTTTGGTGTAGCGCTAAGGGAGCAGTTAAATTTTCTCCCCAAAGTGGAGCATGAAATTCCATAATAGTAATAACACACTTTATCTATTCACATTAGATTATATATTAATCAACTGCTTTTGAACAAGTAATAGTATCCATAAACAAATAGCGTGATTTATAATAATTCACAAGTAATTTATTATAAATCACTGCGTACTGACAATCACCTTTTACTTCATGCCTGGCCCGTCCAATCGATATCACGCGCAAAATAAAATTGAATGACCCACTATTATTGAGGGGAGGAAAGTGATTTGACATGTTTGAATACTTTCAACGTTGTCGTCAAGTTATAATCGTGTCAAAAATGAAGAATTTGGTTAGTGAAGATGAACTATTATGTTAATATATATTGTTATAATTGTAGGTAAAGTATTGTACTCACTTGTGAAAATGATAATAATTCACTTGATGAATACAGCTCTCGCCTGCAACTCATGCTGGAAACTTCAACTGCGTGAGCTATTACTTACATTATCACTAGCTAAAGAATACAATATTGTTCAATACTGATAAATAGTACATGACAACGCGAAGTTCAGCTTAGTACAATATGGACATTATAGAAACTGTTCTTCAACTTAACTCAATAAGAGAGGCAACCAATTTTAAACGTAGAAAGATCTAAAGTAATATACATACTTACTAATTTAGTCCATACAGTAATATATACACATGTAATATTTTCCCCCTTTGTCTATAACGCTTATTTTACCAATGTTCTATCCAGAACATGACACTACTATTTCGTGGGCGTAGATACGTGCTTGACCAACTCTCAGATCTGTTACAGTCTCTTACCTTGATTAATCTACTTTAAACTCATTAAATTGACCAAAGAAGATATTTTTTAAAGCAAGATTATATATCACACTTAGAAAAAAACATATGTAACAAAAACATGGTATATTAACAATTAACGGTTTACAAAGTGTCCAAGGGTAAACAAAATATTTACTAAGTATGGTTAATTCGGAAGATAACTTACATCAAGCTTAATCTAACAAACATACCTCTTAAGGTAAAACACTAACATACTATTCAAAACTAAATTCATATAACTTTACCAATAAAAGAAAGAAAATAGGATTTATATTTTAAAGTCTCACAGGAATAAAAAGTACAAACATAGACCCAAAAACCAGATACCATCGACTTATCTACCTAAACAAAAGTTACACATATAATTTATGCAATTAACATATGACCGCTCATTAATAAGCTGCTAATTAAACACCTTTCGTTGTAAAGTTTACGGCTAGGTGACAACAAAACCGGAATGTTTACACACTGATTTCGCAGGTAGACTGCCACAAATTAACAACAACAAGATCACATACATGAAATCGGTAGTACGAACCATTTAGTAAATGTCTAATCGTAGTGTTAAAAAAACGTGACACGCGTAATTCTCCTGGTTGTGACTAGTCTAATTGAAAAGTTAAAAACTTACATTTATGCTTTATCACCCTAATTTCGCCAACATAGGTTCATCTCAACAAGTCGGAGTCTCGAAGGCACTACCACTATTACGTCGAGACTATTAAACAATATTAATCTGCGGTATAATACAGCACAATGGATCTTATGCATATTTTTGGTGTTTAACCATTTGACTTCTAGTAATTTGTGGCTCACTAGCTCACATTTTCTGATGGCATATACAAATCTTAAACAATAATCCTAAACTTCTTGTATGCGTTAAGAAGAAATCGCTATCACACAGAGCCCATGGACAGAATTACAATAGTTAAAAAAATTATATATAAAAAAATATTTAACAAAGCTATTATTTAAAAAAAATTTTTTTTAATTCATACCTCTGGAAACCAAACCTTTTGGGGATGGTCATATAACACTATTGCACAGTTACTTTGGTCAATAACCGAATCTGCAGATCTAATAAGCAATATATATTTTCATATAAATGCATGTCCACAAGATGTACTCAAACTTCGTCTTTCCTACAAGTAAACCATTGTAGGATGGCCAACAGCCGCTCAGAGAGAGAAGAAATATCGTCGCTGTTGAATAGAGACAAGTTTCTTAACTATGAACGTAGTGCAGTCAGGGGAAGAAGTTTAAGTAAAAGGTGCTCTCTTATTCACCAATAGTCCGGGTATATCATAGGCCAATTGAAGTTTTCGATTGAACAACAGTTCTTTGTACACGTTACATTAATGTTTATAAGTAGACACTTCTAATAGGTACCTATGTGTTAAATATAAGTTATACACTACAAGCACATTTCTCAAGACTATACTGATGTTTACACGAGGAAGGAACATAAACAAGTGAGCTCCGTAAAGGTGGGGTGGTTTCAACTACTGCGCATCCTAATCTCGTTGGCCATTCTAGGATGGTCGACCTGTACTTCAAGCCCCAGCATTCTCACTTAAGCTCCCTTCTTTCAAATGTTTAACATTATAGTCAAGTAGATAGTTAATTAGATATATTTCAGACCAGCATTAGTCACATGAAGAAATTGTATCGAAAAGGTCGATAAATAGAACTTCCCCCTTTATTTAGATAGCGTGATAACTGAAAAAATAATATTTAAGAAACTACATAGGAGAATAATGATCGGAATGTAGTTATCACTATGTACAAAGAACACCTAATAGTCTTTCTTGCTTTTGATTCCCTTCGTATATCGTTGGCTCGGCTGAGTATTCGATACAGATGGAACATTATTGGTTGGTGTTACAGAACTAGCGCCATCTAGCGGAGCTCTCGCCAACCTGATAATGCTTAAATTCAAACAACTATTTGCTTTCTGTGCTTAGAAATAGTATACAATAAATATGCGGTTTTTTTAAACAAAATATGCTTCATTACAACAAAAAACCGCGAAGAGTATCCTATAGAATGTGCAACAATTATATAAAAAGTGCAGTAAATCGGCGAAGATTATAACGGTTAGCTCGTTTGATGCATATTTTCTGTTGATTATTATGATACTTTTTTGTAGTAATATATTTTTTCGCTCATTTGACCATACTTTTTGTGAAAATTAAGACGAGGAACAATAGCTCCTTATGAATGGAAATCAGGAAAAATCACAACTGATTACATTTCTTGCGGCTCTGCATTTTAATGAGCCTTTATTATCTTCATTACCAAGTAGACTATAACTGATGCATATGTTTGTTATTTTATATACTTAGATCCATTCTATAATTTTCTACATTCTCTACCCACCCTCATCCTGCATATATAATATGTTCTCCAGGGCATAATTGTAACGAAAATAAATAAATTGTATTGTGTATTTCAATAATCCTGTACAAAATCTCTTTGTTTTCTGATATATCTCGTGTCCTCGAAGTTAATATTATAATATATTCCTCTTACATTTAAACATATAGTGCAAGAAAATGTAAAGTCATTCCTATGGAATGGTCCCTAAAGCCTACCTAAAGTAAAATATGTAGATATCTGAAAGGGAAAAAACTATCAAACGTTGAAATGCAGCCCTTTTGTAAACTCCTGATGTATTACACATTTTGCTGTGACGTGTTGTTAGATGTGCATTGATTCTGCCTATATCCAGTTTCCTGAGACTTCAATTCTTGCCTCACCTAAAAATTTAACTTTGTTTGAAATCATGTAAAGGCTAGCAGTTCCTTTCAGGGAATAAAATGAATAGAAAAGGAATTTGGGTACGTGTATATTCTACTGAACTTCCATTGAGCCTTAGTAATTCTAACAATATTAATAATTATTCTATTTTCGTTCATGAAAAGAATTATAATAATCACGATATTACTGATTCTTTTAATAATAATAGCTTTAACGACGGGAAATGCAAATTTAATTTTAGGACAGCATCACTAGAATTCGTTCACAATGCTATTTCAAGTATTAAATCAAATATACATAGTACGGTTAAGAAACATTAAAATAATCAAATATTGTAGTCCCTTATATGTCCATAAACCGTTTTATAGAAAATGGGCTCTTCCGAGTAATTGAAAATATTCTCCAGCCTTTACCAAATCAACTAATCTCCTATCATTTGGTGACTTGAAACCTGTTAGTGTATATCTGCTTTATCCAAATTCGTAGAGAAAGTAATATAGTGGCGCATATTTTCTTATATCGATCAGAATTAATATCACAGATTTCAAAAAGAACTTCCTACACAGAATATGATATATAAAAATTTAGAAACAATACATAATGTGTTTCTTAATAATAATAAATGTGAAGTTTTAATATTTGGTAGTGGGAATACCACAGATATAACAAATGAAATGAAAAGAGAAGAGAAATAAATGGGGAATTTTTCCCCATAGTTGAATGAGCAAAAAGTTTAGGTGCAGTATTTGACAACTTATTGAAGTTCAATCTACAAGTAAACAAACAGAAAAACCTACTTTTATCTGTTTACATTCCAACAGATATATTATATTAAATTTTAATATGTGTAAAATCTTTGATAGTTCGAGTTCGATTGGCGACGAGTGCATGCGCGTTTTACGTTCCTCCCACAAAATCTTCAATAAAATGGGTTAAAACTGTGAGAGATTGTGTGAAATTGTGTTGAATTAAAGCGTGGACAACTCTACATTAATTGATATAAATTAGCATAAGTATGGCTATTTCATACAGCTGATATTTGATTATAACATCATTAAAATCGTGTATAAACAACTTGAAAAAGGGATAAAAACATCTGGTAATATAATATAACTCTGCTAAAAGAAAGTAAACACGTGAAATCGGACCGCCCCAGTGCTAGATATCAAAGGGGGTCATCTCATAAGTTCATAAATTACCCTGCAACAACAAGCTATAGGGACGCACCAGTGACAAATATATGAAGTGATGTGCAAGAAATCAACCCAAGAAGGGAGTACAAGCCAGCAACCGCAAACCAGGCGATTTCAGAAAACTAAGCTATATTAATTTAATTTAATTTATTTACTAAATATATTGACATAATTTATTAACTTTATTAACTTAACTTATGAACTCACAATCTAATTGCAAATAGTCGAGAGTCAGATGGAAATCAAAATAGTTGGTGTCTATTGGATATACAGGGCGTCTCAAATGTTGTCCTAGATCTCTTTTCTGCTTTTGAAGATTTTATTTTTGTGCTGTAACCTTGGCAGATCGGGCGCCATGTGGATGAACCTAGTATCGTTTGGTCTGAAAGACACGAGAAGGATTTTATATAATTTAGGCCGGAGCCGTGTCGCCGCTACGATACTGATCAACTCTACTCAAGATATCCTTCAGACTCCCCAAGACGAAAATAGACAAAATTATACTTACTGTGATTGCTCCAGTCTGCTCTCTCCGTCGAAATCTTTTGTCGGGTAGTGCACTTTTAATGAATATATCTTATAATTAGCACTTTCTCAGAAACACTTCTTAATAATTAAGACCGTCGATGGATTCTATGAGTATTCGGACAAGTACACAGACTTGGCGGGATCAGATGTGACCCGCGGAAAGTAATTGCCCGACTCACGCCACAGAATCGCACGTCGGTCACAAATCTTATAATTAATGGATCAATAAGAAACAGAATTCAAAATATGTTTTCATTTATTGAAATGATTCATAAAATGTAAGAAATATAAATATTCAATACTTAGCTAATGTGTATAAGGCAAACATCAAAGAGCACCACCACTCAGCAAGCCGTTACCTCCCGTAGGAGTGTAACTCATCCAGCGTCGAGAGAACTGTGGCAATCGACTGTACAAAAAGATTCAGATTCCCAATTAGCAATATTTGTCAAATGTATGCGAAACTCTTTGAAAATTATTCACTTTGAATTTTGCACTAAAATTATCGAAATAATTGTCAGGATGCCTAAAGAAGCTATCTATGTGAGTTCGATGGTTTTCCTGCTTTTATAAACGTACTAACGACATCGAACCCAAATATACTTTTTTTCCGTCGACACGCCTTCGAGCGATTAATATGGCGTTGTTCGCTTGAGCCGTGATAAACAGTATTTTTGGGTTGGTCGGAATCGACCCTCTTACTTTGAATTCTTTGACTATTCCTGTACGTTTTTAGGGTTTTGTATGAGGATTATGCTCCCACTCTTTGAGGAATATTAAATAAGGATTTTGGATTTTATTGGAAAAACTGCCCCATCGATTTTTTCCTAAATTTTGACGTTTAAAATAGCTACTCGCTACATCCTGACTGAGGATTTCGACTTGTGAATCACCAAATTCGTGGTACTTTCGAAAAACCAAATTCGTGGTACTTTCGAAAAATTCATCTCGAGGAACGGTTTTCTGCTTTATTTACATCTTGTTATAGTATTTTTATAAAAATAATTTTTTGAGATTTTCAAAAATTTAAATTCGTTGTACTTCCGCAAAACTTGTTGTGCGGAGCAGTTTTCCGTCTTATGCGATTTTATTCGTTGTACTTTCGAAAAACCAAATTCGTGGTACTTTCGAAAAGTTCGTCGGGCGGAGCGGTTTTCCGCTCCGTGCAACTTGAAAATTTTTGGAGTACTTTTGAAAATTCGAACGACGGAGCCCAAAGGCGATTGACCGTCGTCCTCGAGATGAAAATTTTTCTAAGTCAATATTTTGGTCAAGTGTTCTCTTAGGACTCTTTTTTACTTTGCATATTTTATTTTCTTGTTTTGAATTACATTGACAGATTGGTTTACAGGGTGTCTTCAAATGTTCTCTAGGGGTCTTTCCTTGCAGTTCCACTGTAGATGGCTGCTTACCTGTGGAACGATTAATAAATAGAATCTTCTTCGGCGAAATGATTTATGTCTTGGCAATCTGACGAGGTGGAGCAGGACGCCGAAACGAAAACGCGGATTTGTGGTGAAACATATGAAACCATATCTGGACTCAAACGGGCAGGACGAGGTATACAATGGTAGACTCGGAAACAGAAGGAACAGAAAGCTCAGAAGAAGAATGAAAAGAGGCATGGTAACATAAAAAGAAGCATATCAACAACACCAACACTTTTTATCCTATATTACTACCCCATGCGACTTGTGGTGCTCGCTGCTGGCAACAAGTATGTCCCATATCCACTCCAGCGTACACAGCCAGTCCGGTAGCATATAAAACATCCACATTGGATGCTGAAATCGGCAGCAATGCCCACCTTACACTTGCAAATCAATCAATCAATATGTGTATAATTCTTTGCGTGAAAGTTGGTTTTATCACACTTAAACTATTGCAATATCATGTAATGCACAGTATTTGGATGCGGTGGACAAAAGCAAACTTCAAAGGATATAAAATTCATATAGACTTATATCTGCTAGAATAAGAATATTATGTTGGATAAATATAACAATATTTGGATACGGTGGACAAAAGCAAATTTCAAAAGATATAAAATTCATATAGACTTATATTTGGTAGAACAAGAATATTATGTTGGATAAATATAACAGGACAAAGTTACACCTCTTATTGTTTGCGCATTTCATAATTTATTCTGCCTTGCCCTTTTAATCAACAATATACAAGAAGTAATTAAGAATTCTGAGTAAATATGCGGTTCCATGAAGTTCTTATTATACTATGATTTAGAACATCATTATTTAAAAAATCGTTCCATCTCAAAGCAATAAATACCTCTGCCTAAGGCTAGTGAAGTTAATTCCTGACAACGTGCATATAAGTCACTGAGTGTGCGTATCGTGATAAATTTCAGACGATGCTCATAAATATATGTTCCAGGACACTCGGTTTCTTCAAGAATATGGCATATTTCGCTAAGCAATAAAATAATAAAGCAAAATCTAAATGACAGTCTTTATAAATAACGAGGGCTGAATTGATTCTCACTATATAAATAATAATTGTAAGTATGAAGTAAAAATTTTTTCAAAGTTAAACGCGATTTTTAGCAAAAATTTGTTGTCGGCTATGAACAGAGCTGAACCATACTTATATCTAATTAGAAAAGCTCTGATATCGATTGATGAATTGGAAGCATGGAATGCAGATCAAAGCTTGCTAATATTTAAAATACCATACGTACGTGCCCAATGAAGGCCCATTTTGTGTTTAGTCGAGTTTAGTGTGGTCTCATCACAGGTGAAATTGATTACTTGAAAACTTCAACAAGTGGATTTAAGCACACTCGGTTTAAGGACGCTTCAAATTGATCAAACACAAACTAATTATAAACAGAACTAGCCAAACAGTTTGAATAATAAAAAGGTTGTTTACTGCATGTCGGAAGTTCTCATCAAGACTTGCATTGTTCCTTCCGACTTGCTTTATTTATAGTTTATGTTTGGATAAGTAGTGTTTAATTATGGGTGATGTTGATTAATAGAGTACTGATTATCACATTTCTGTTAGAAGAATTAATTCAAGTAAATTTATTAGCGTACTTGCAACTTTAGGTGATACGAAATTACTGTATTTTCTTACTCTTTCTTGAGTATTTTGCCATGTCCTGAGAAATATTAAAAGATTTATTGAAAGAAACCTGTGTGCCAAATGGATTAGACAGATGTTGAATTTTGTATAGTTCTGATCATTATATAATAAAAACAATAATAATAATAATAATAATAGTAATACTAATAATAATAGATTTTAACACAATGATGTCACACTCACGTGGGACTTGCCTATTACAACCGACAGGGAAATTTGCGCTAATCGACCGGACATCGTCGTACACAATAAGAAGGAAAAATTCTCATTATTGATCGAACCACAGTCGTGCCAGTACTAGGTTGTGTGCATTTCTTTTTTAGCCGAAAAATATAAAATACTCATGGCATAAATTATAGCTGAAACAATTTCTCGGCAAAGAAATTTAGATTCAAATTATATCCTATATCATATGTGACATCACTTTATGTATAAATGTAGCGGTATTGCGTACTGTAGTGGTTATATATATATACAACTATTTTTTTTTATTTGTTTATAAATTGTCAAATACTCTTAACATCATTATTATAAGTCATAAATGGAGCATCAAATAAGTGGTGTTTTGTGCCAAGATGTAGACATACTTCTGTAATCCACCAAATAAAAACTTTCTAAGTGTTCCTATAACCAATTATTCTCGGAAAGTGGCTGATTAACAGACCTCGGCGCAAAAGTAGTTATGCCAGAGACGGCCTTCACACACAGATAAATATAATGTTTTGAATCGACAATCTCATAATTCACATAAGCAAATAAATACATTATTCATAGGAAACAAATACTTTTGAAGTAAGAAGTAAAAAGTATGGCGTAAAGCTCATAAAATAACAAAAATATAATTTATTATTAGAAATTTGGAGAAATTATTTGTTTGATATAGTTTTATAGGTTTTATAGGTTTTACTTGAAATGACTAATTATTTTTTTTAAGTATTCTCAAAACAATACTTTGCAACACCTAACTGCCCAAACTGAGGCAAATTGGCTAAAAACCTTATTTTTTTTTGACTCATTTTTTGAGAAATAGAATATTTAGTGTTACATTTAAGATCTCTGGTTTTTGATGGTTGTCCATTATGTTTTTGGGTCTTTGATTACGAATATGATATTCGTTTTACTAAAAAGTGGTCCAATTTTGAGAAATTGGCCATTTTTCAGGGTTTTTGAAAATTTCTCGAGGTTTTTATTACATAATTTATTAAACTATAATCTGATCACAGTATTCCAAGCTTTTGAATTGATAAATAAAGAAGAATTGATTTTGTAAATATCAATTAAAAATCCATTATCTTACTAATCTTACTAATATAGAAAAGTTAATATATGCTTATTTGTTTGATTATGACTCAAAAACTGCTTGTCCGATTCAGCTCAAGTTTTCAGAGAATATTGCGACCAAAATCTGGAAGGTGTTGCATATACATAATGCCATTAGAGTAATTTTTGTGAAAATTGCATTAATTTTTGTGCTTAGAGATCGGAAGGAAATATAAAATCTTAAATTAATCCATATTAAATTTTTAATATACGTTAATGTCATCCAGTTAATCAAAAAGATTAAGTGTGCCTAAGAAGAGTAATATTTCAACATTTTAAGGGTTACTCAATAAACATTTTTAATTATCAAAAATATGATAGAAAATGTATCTGAAATTCATTTCAATTGTATTTTATTTCTATAAAATTGTTTCGAGAAACTAGGTTAAATGCATTGATAATTTGATGAATATTTTATGGTAATTAGTTTATAACTAACATGATGTGTTGAACGTTAATATTTATTACCGTCAATTAATTCCACTATTTTATTTAAATTATTACCAGAATAACCTTTAATAATTCATTATTTTGATATAATTTAAATCCCTTGTGAAAGTGCTACTCTGCCATATACAATAAATATTTTGAACATGATATTAATGGATTTGCATAGTAATGGTTTACTGTTAATTATTAATTCATCGTATCTTTACAGAGCGGATTCCATATAAATGGCATGTTATAATATTTTTAATGCTTCAACAATACTAAATTCTTCAATGCATTGGAAATAAACTAATGATTAAATAGTAGTTGATAATTTTAAATTGATTTTACTATCAGGAAGTAAACATTACTATTATTTGAAATAATGCAAGATAAATCCAAGAACATATTGATTTTTTGTGCAGGTCCTCAAAATGTCAAATTGGTTTCGTACGTTCATTTGAGCTTCAGAAAATCAATACATTAACCATGAGAAGGTCTTGCGATTGCAGCATTATAAACAAGGTTATACATAACAACGAAATCAGACAATAGTGTATTGTCATCCACCAGTCAGCATCATGTGGCAGTTGGAAAGTTGGGCAGAGAACACGAGAGGGGGCTGATGTAGAATAGTAAAGTTATTCACCAAATCCCATGTTCTAGACATTTCAGTTAAACTGACTGAATTTTAGTTTAAACAGTCGGTTATACATAATTTCATTTAAATATCTAACAGTAGACAAGTCGCTTTAAATTTTAATACGCTACCTAGGAAATATTTTTGAGTAAAACATTCTCTGCAAATCTTACCGAATACCTATCTAATTTAAAATTTATATTGAAAATTGAATGTCTGTGTATGGTGTGACTAATCCACAATTGCCAACTAATCCACAATATTTAGTTATTTGTATTTATAGAAACATTATACTGTAAAAATGTATAAACATTCTATTATTGTAAAATCTTGTTTCATATTTAATGCATATTTGTATAAGACGGGACTGTTAGTAAACCACTCGTTGAATAAAATCTCTCCAAGGAGGCAATTATTGTAAACTTTACTATCGCATGTGATTTTATACCTGTTTTCACGAATAACTGCACTATCATATTTTTAAATATTGTTAGAATTATACTTCGCTCATGGTTTTTTGTATTTTTCTATTGATTACACAGCTATGAAAATCGGGGCGTCGTGAAAGCTGTTTAACAACTTGTAAACATATCCTACGTAACTGTTTGCGTAGAATCCAAATCTAGCCTCAGAATTTATTCATCCCGCCAAGATTTTGATATAGTTGAGCTTGTGACCAAGCAACATTTTATATTTGGAGTCATGTAGAGTAAACGATCAGTTGAATTCGGACGCGAATCTTCAGTGAGGATGATCATATTCCATTTTCAATCTTTATTACATTTGTACATAATTTGAACCAGGATTTTGGTGATCCTTAAAATAATAGTATGTTAGGAGTTTATTATATTAGGCGTACCATTTGGACGAGCTATATTTAAATTAAATTGTTTTAATATTTTCGGGCAGTTAACAAATTTATATAAGTTTACGATTGAAAGATTAGATGAAATTAGTACAAAATTAAAAACATAATACATAATAATCCAATATTTTTGACAGTCCATTTCATATCATAGAACTTACCCAATCTACAAAGCTAAAGTAATACAAATTCTTAACTACAGATCCATCACTTTGACAAACATGGCAAGAATATCTAAAAAGACGATTTGCAAATGGTTTAGAATGTATCATCTGCTCTCTCATAGCCAATTTAAAACATGAATGTGTCGCTATGTTTCCGGATCCTGCCAAATCTTTGATATAGATTATCACCAAACTAAGTCTGACTGAATACAAAGTACTAGATTAAGTGGAATATCATTAAATTAACAAATTATTTTCAAAGCAGGGGTATGTTGTTAAGTTAAGGACAAATTAAATTATTAGTTGCAAGGATATGAGTACCATAAGGCTTGGACCAATCCTAAGTATAACTTATATCAACAACTTCTGCGTAACAAAAAGTATTGATGGTAGTACAGTATCCTTTGCAGTCAGAGAATCAGTTATATAGTGCTCTCCATATCAAGTTCTCTAGTCAAGTGTTGGTGCTTTATTAACAGTACAAATGTATTAATATTAGTTTGGAGCTACTGAAGTGGATCTGACAGACCAATCTGCTCCATTGGCTGATAACCCTACTCCCAGTCATTGTCCTGTACAGTACTATCAAATACAACTTTTAGTCCAATACAGTCATTTTCAAACTTTCTTTATTTTATTTATAGATTTGGCGCATATAAACCGATTGCAACAAAGACCAAATTTTAACAAAATGTAGTATTAGGATGAAACGAAATAATAATAAACCATATATATTTCAATCAAACAGGTCAAATCTTAACTACCACATCAGCGCAGCGTTGGGAACTTTTCTGACTTGCGTATCCCTAGACAAGCTCCGTAGAATTTGATAATAAGTCCGTAGCAGCTGATTGATAATAACTCCGTGAACATTCACACAATGTAATAAATATTCAAAACATAATGAATTTTAACTATTTTGTTTCATTACATTTTATTTAAAAAATGATAATTTTTGAACATAATATATGATAGAAATGAATAGTGACAGCGAGGAGTCGAAAATTTACTTTATGCGAGTTTTTGCAATACACCATACACGTTCACTTCCACGATAGCTTTTATCATGCTTTTCTTTATTCTACATTAGGCGAGAATTTTAAAAATAGGAATTGCTAAGTAATAAAATGTCAAAATGTGGTATCTCCTTCTTAAGACTACTAACTAATACCAACTCACAACCATTCATCATGACCAGATAGAATGCATTTTGTCACTTCGTTACTATTAAAATCGTAAACGTGATGGCGTCGGCTCAGCAGCCAGGAATTAGCTGACTTTCATATTTCGCTTTTAATTTATATTACTATAATTGATATCCTTACAAAATCCGTAGATAAATACGGCTTATCGGAAAATCGCAAACTATCACAAAAAATCTAAAGATCTACGGATAAATCAGTAGGGTTACCATCGGTGTACCAAATGCAATAGTGAGTCTTACACTATCATTTTGAAACATTCGTTTTTTTTTATTTCTAGGTTTGGTGCGCATGAACCGGTTATAATCAGAGATCGAGAATTTGATCTCGGTAACTTAAAAGTCTGGGGCGGAAAGATTCTTATTCAAGTATGATACAATTTATCTTACCTTGTACTTTTTTCAAGGAATTCCGCAATATCTAAAGTTAATATGGTCAGTTTATTATAAACACTCACTTGAAGAGGAGGTACTGAGGGATGTAATATTGAACTAAAACACACACATGTATTTTTTACTACCTTAAAGTAACACACGCGTATGTAATTTTTCACGACCTCGAACGAATATAAAAGTATATTATTAATATTTGTTCTAAATGTTCTGAAGTTAACCTTAGCCGCATGTCATTAAATTTATAATGAGAAAAAGAGCCCTCAACGTTAACAGATGTCATCGGGGCGTACTTAAAATATGTCGCCCTCTGTTGACGCCCGGTGTAGAAAAGTCTACTTCTTTATCGATTAAAAGGCCTATTACAGATGACGTTACAAATCCAGGACTAGTTTTTAAAACTTTTTGAATTTTGTTTGAACCCTCTCAGCGATTTCTCTAGGTAATTGAAAAATATATTGCCAGAGATCGAACACGATATTTATTACATAAAAACTGCAGTAAATTTTGTCGATGGCATATATTGAAAGTCCCGTATGGGAGGAATGCGCGAGAAACTTCCGTGTATGGTCTTCAGATCTTGAACAGTTGGATCCATAAATGATTGTAGAGCCTGAGAAATAACAACTGCATCATCTGGATTCAACTGCAGTACTACTAGTTTTAACATTTTCAAAAAGGCAAAAATAGTATGATGCCGCCTCTAGCCAAGTTCCACAAGGTGTTATAATGGGTGCTGGTAATGGTGTGTATTTGGAAGTATTTCCTTAAATAACCGTACCTAATGTGGTGCTTTCAGGAAAATTTTCTTTACACTAGATATTAAATTGTCAACATTAGTGTAGCAGCTTCTAATAGTTTCAGCAATTTTATGGAGTCCATGTGCTAGACATGTTACATGCAGCATATTGCGATATGTTTTCTTCATAATTCGTCCTGCAGTTTTTATATAATTCACTCCATTGGTATGAAATAATAAGAGCCTGTACTTATTTTCTATATATTTTTCACCCCATAACTCTTGTAGATTTGAATCCACTGCCTTCACTACAATGCAACAATTTGTCGCTTCCACAACTTTAGAGGTGACCAAGTATCCACGTCCTGAATAACATTCCTCCAATGCACCCACTAAAACATTCGCACCTTCTCACCACAAGCATTGGTGGTTTCGTCCACACTAATCCACATGTACTTCCCAGTAAGCTCAAAAGAATTTTTTTTGTCTAACATTTATCACACGCCGTTGATAAATATTCCCTTCTGAGTGTCATTTCCGAAAAAAAAATTTCAAAAATTTTTTTTCCCGAAATAGGATTAGCGCGTCATGAAACGTGGAAATTTTAAATTTGAGCGAAAAAAAATTTTTTTTCACTATTTATTCCGTTTAGACGGTCCACCCTGTATATTTTCCAGTGAAATTTCTACCATTTCCGCGCTGACAGTAGCGTCAACTACCTGCCAAATTTCACTGCTTTGCGTCAAGTAGTTTTTTAGTAAATGCACCAACAGACAGACAGACAGACAGACAGTGATTTTTTCTCGAATACAATACTTCCCTTCGGTATGCGAGGGAAGTAAAACGACGAAGTGGTGAAATATTTATTATTGCCAGCTACGTTGTATTTTTGGTAATAAATTTAACTTTAAAACAGTAATAGTTCTTACAAAAGCTTATAAAACATCTCTAGCAAAAAAAAGACAATTTTGAATTAAACTCAAACTGTCTTGCTCTGTTTAATGTGCAGCAAATTTATTTTGTTTATTTTAATAATAGTTAAAGATGAACCCAATTAACTGCTGGTAACATAAAACATTTTTCCTAATAAAATAAAACATCTTTAAATGATAGATAATAAGCAAAGTTAAGGATTAATGGCATAAAACTGCCATGTACCGTGTGCATCACGTGATAAAGTGAATTTTATTTCATTTTAAAAGGTTAATACGTATAACCTACTTTTATCGGAAATCTACTTCTTGGACATCTAAAACAAATGTTAATATACATGTTTCCTCACAAAAGCATATTAGTGGCTCTACTGATGTGAAAGTCAACGTAGTTTTAATTTAGATTTAGTAGAAATGATGGTGGGATGTAACATACCGTGGTCAAAGCTAGATAATCCCCATTTTAGACAATTTTTGGAAAATTGTATTAGTGGCAAATATAATATAATATGCTCAGACACCGTCGGAAATGACACTCAGAAGGGAATATTTACCAACGGCGTGTGATAAATGTTAGACAAAAAAAATTCTTTTGAGCTTACTGGGAAGTACATGTGGATTAGTGTGGACGAAACCACCAATGCTTGTGGTGAGAAGGTGCGAATGTTTTAGTGGGTGCATTGGAGGAATGTTATTCAGGACGTGGATACTTGGTCACCTCTAAAGTTGTGGAAGCGACAAATTGTTGCATTGTAGTGAAGGCAGTGGATTCAAATCTACAAGAGTTATGGGGTGAAAAATATATAGAAAATAAGTACAGGCTCTTATTATTTCATACCAATGGAGTGAATTATATAAAAACTGCAGGACGAATTATGAAGAAAACATATCGCAATATGCTGCATGTAACATGTCTAGCACATGGACTCCATAAAATTGCTGAAACTATTAGAAGCTGCTACACTAATGTTGACAATTTAATATCTAGTGTAAAGAAAATTTTCCTGAAAGCACCACATTAGGTACGGTTATTTAAGGAAATACTTCCAAATACACACCATTACCAGCACCCATTATAACACCTTGTGGAACTTGGCTAGAGGCGGCATCATACTATTTTTGCCTTTTTGAAAATGTTAAAACTAGTAGTACTGCAGTTGAATCCAGATGATGCAGTTGTTATTTCTCAGGCTCTACAATCATTTATGGATCCAACTGTTCAAGATCTGAAGACCATACACGGAAGTTTCTCGCGCATTCCTCCCATACGGGACTTTCAATATATGCCATCGACAAAATTTACTGCAGTTTTTATGTAATAAATATCGTGTTCGATCTCTGGCAATATATTTTTCAATTACCTAGAGAAATCGCTGAGAGGGTTCAAACAAAATTCAAAAAGTTTTAAAAACTAGTCCTGGATTTGTAACGTCATCTGTAATAGGCCTTTTAATCGATAAAGAAGTAGACTTTTCTACACCGGGCGTCAACAGAGGGCGACATATTTTAAGTACGCCCCGATGACATCTGTTAACGTTGAGGGCTCTTTTTCTCATTATAAATTTAATGACATGCGGCTAAGGTTAACTTCAGAACATTTAGAACAAATATTAATAATATACTTTTATATTCGTTCGAGGTCGTGAAAAATTACATACGCGTGTGTTACTTTAAGGTAGTAAAAAATACATGTGTGTGTTTTAGTTCAATATTACATCCCTCAGTACCTCCTCTTCAAGTGAGTGTTTATAATAAACTGACCATATTAACTTTAGATATTGCGGAATTCCTTGAAAAAAGTACAAGGTAAGATAAATTGTATCATACTTGAATAAGAATCTTTCCGCCCCAGACTTTTAAGTTACCGAGATCAAATTCTCGATCTCTGATTATAACCGGTTCATGCGCACCAAACCTAGAAATAAAAAAAAACGAATGTTTCAAAATGATAGTGTAAGACTCACTATTGCATTTGGTACACCGATGGTAACCCTACTGATTTATCCGTAGATCTTTAGATTTTTTGTGATAGTTTGCGATTTTCCGATAAGCCGTATTTATCTACGGATTTTGTAAGGATATCAATTATAGTAATATAAATTAAAAGCGAAATATGAAAGTCAGCTAATTCCTGGCTGCTGAGCCGACGCCATCACGTTTACGATTTTAATAGTAACGAAGTGACAAAATGCATTCTATCTGGTCATGATGAATGGTTGTGAGTTGGTATTAGTTAGTAGTCTTAAGAAGGAGATACCACATTTTGACATTTTATTACTTAGCAATTCCTATTTTTAAAATTCTCGCCTAATGTAGAATAAAGAAAAGCATGATAAAAGCTATCGTGGAAGTGAACGTGTATGGTGTATTGCAAAAACTCGCATAAAGTAAATTTTCGACTCCTCGCTGTCACTATTCATTTCTATCATATATTATGTTCAAAAATTATCATTTTTTAAATAAAATGTAATGAAACAAAATAGTTAAAATTCATTATGTTTTGAATATTTATTACATTGTGTGAATGTTCACGGAGTTATTATCAATCAGCTGCTACGGACTTATTATCAAATTCTACGGAGCTTGTCTAGGGATACGCAAGTCAGAAAAGTTCCCAACGCTGATGTGGTAGTTAAGATTTGACCTGTTTGATTGAAATATATATGGTTTATTATTATTTCGTTTCATCCTAATACTACATTTTGTTAAAATTTGGTCTTTGTTGCAATCGGTTTATATGCGCCAAATCTATAAATAAAATAAAGAAAGTTTGAAAATGACTGTATTGGACTAAAAGTTGTATTTGATAGTACTGTACAGGACAATGACTGGGAGTAGGGTTATCAGCCAATGGAGCAGATTGGTCTGTCAGATCCACTTCAGTAGCTCCAAACTAATATTAATACATTTGTACTGTTAATAAAGCACCAACACTTGACTAGTGAACTTGATATGGAGAGCACTATATAACTGATTCTCTGACTGCAAAGGATACTGTACTACCATCAATACTTTTTGTTACGCAGAAGTTGTTGATATAAGTTATACTTAGGATTGGTCCAAGCCTTATGGTACTCATATCCTTGCAACTAATAATTTAATTTGTCCTTAACTTAACAACATACCCCTGCTTTGAAAATAATTTGTTAATTTAATGATATTCCACTTAATCTAGTACTTTGTATTCAGTCAGACTTAGTTTGGTGATAATCTATATCAAAGATTTGGCAGGATCCGGAAACATAGCGACACATTCATGTTTTAAATTGGCTATGAGAGAGCAGATGATACATTCTAAACCATTTGCAAATCGTCTTTTTAGATATTCTTGCCATGTTTGTCAAAGTGATGGATCTGTAGTTAAGAATTTGTATTACTTTAGCTTTGTAGATTGGGTAAGTTCTATGATATGAAATGGACTGTCAAAAATATTGGATTATTATGTATTATGTTTTTAATTTTGTACTAATTTCATCTAATCTTTCAATCGTAAACTTATATAAATTTGTTAACTGCCCGAAAATATTAAAACAATTTAATTTAAATATAGCTCGTCCAAATGGTACGCCTAATATAATAAACTCCTAACATACTATTATTTTAAGGATCACCAAAATTCTGGTTCAAATTATGTACAAATGTAATAAAGATTGAAAATGGAATATGATCATCCTCACTGAAGATTCGCGTCCGAATTCAACTGATCGTTTACTCTACATGACTCCAAATATAAAATGTTGCTTGGTCACAAGCTCAACTATATCAAAATCTTGGCGGGATGAATAAATTCTGAGGCTAGATTTGGATTCTACGCAAACAGTTACGTAGGATATGTTTACAAGTTGTTAAACAGCTTTCACGACGCCCCGATTTTCATAGCTGTGTAATCAATAGAAAAATACAAAAAACCATGAGCGAAGTATAATTCTAACAATATTTAAAAATATGATAGTGCAGTTATTCGTGAAAACAGGTATAAAATCACATGCGATAGTAAAGTTTACAATAATTGCCTCCTTGGAGAGATTTTATTCAACGAGTGGTTTACTAACAGTCCCGTCTTATACAAATATGCATTAAATATGAAACAAGATTTTACAATAATAGAATGTTTATACATTTTTACAGTATAATGTTTCTATAAATACAAATAACTAAATATTGTGGATTAGTTGGCAATTGTGGATGGTATAGTCACACCATACACAGACATTCAATTTTCAATATAAATTTTAAATTAGATAGGTATTCGGTAAGATTTGCAGAGAATGTTTTACTCAAAAATATTTCCTAGGTAGCGTATTAAAATTTAAAGCGACTTGTCTACTGTTAGATATTTAAATGAAATTATGTATAACCGACTGTTTAAACTAAAATTCAGTCAGTTTAACTGAAATGTCTAGAACATGGGATTTGGTGAATAACTTTACTATTCTACATCAGCCCCCTCTCGTGTTCTCTGCCCAACTTTCCAACTGCCACATGATGCTGACTGGTGGATGACAATACACTATTGTCTGATTTCGTTGTTATGTATAACCTTGTTTATAATGCTGCAATCGCAAGACCTTCTCATGGTTAATGTATTGATTTTCTGAAGCTCAAATGAACGTACGAAACCAATTTGACATTTTGAGGACCTGCACAAAAAATCAATATGTTCTTGGATTTATCTTGCATTATTTCAAATAATAGTAATGTTTACTTCCTGATAGTAAAATCAATTTAAAATTATCAACTACTATTTAATCATTAGTTTATTTCCAATGCATTGAAGAATTTAGTATTGTTGAAGCATTAAAAATATTATAACATGCCATTTATATGGAATCCGCTCTGTAAAGATACGATGAATTAATAATTAACAGTAAACCATTACTATGCAAATCCATTAATATCATGTTCAAAATATTTATTGTATATGGCAGAGTAGCACTTTCACAAGGGATTTAAATTATATCAAAATAATGAATTATTAAAGGTTATTCTGGTAATAATTTAAATAAAATAGTGGAATTAATTGACGGTAATAAATATTAACGTTCAACACATCATGTTAGTTATAAACTAATTACCAAAAATATTCATCAAATTATCAATGCATTTAACCTAGTTTCTCGAAACAATTTTATAGAAATAAAATACAATTGAAATGAATTTCAGATACATTTTCTATCATATTTTTGATAATTAAAAATGTTTATTGAGTAACCCTTAAAATGTTGAAATATTACTCTTCTTAGGCACACTTAATCTTTTTGATTAACTGGATGACATTAACATATATTAAAAATTTAATATGGATTAATTTAAGATTTTATATTTCCTTCCGATCTCTAAGCACAAAAATTAATGCAATTTTCACAAAAATTACTCTAATGGCATTATGTATATGCAACACCTTCCAGATTTTGGTCGCAATATTCTCTGAAAACTTGAGCTGAATCGGACAAGCAGTTTTTGAGTCATAATCAAACAAATAAGCATATATTAACTTTTCTATATTAGTAAGATTAGTAAGATAATGGATTTTTAATTGATATTTACAAAATCAATTCTTCTTTATTTATCAATTCAAAAGCTTGGAATACTGTGATCAGATTATAGTTTAATAAATTATGTAATAAAAACCTCGAGAAATTTTCAAAAACCCTGAAAAATGGCCAATTTCTCAAAATTGGACCACTTTTTAGTAAAACGAATATCATATTCGTAATCAAAGACCCAAAAACATAATGGACAACCATCAAAAACCAGAGATCTTAAATGTAACACTAAATATTCTATTTCTCAAAAAATGAGTCAAAAAAAAATAAGGTTTTTAGCCAATTTGCCTCAGTTTGGGCAGTTAGGTGTTGCAAAGTATTGTTTTGAGAATACTTTAAAAAAATAATTAGTCATTTCAAGTAAAACCTATAAAACCTATAAAACTATATCAAACAAATAATTTCTCCAAATTTCTAATAATAAATTATATTTTTGTTATTTTATGAGCTTTACGCCATACTTTTTACTTCTTACTTCAAAAGTATTTGTTTCCTATGAATAATGTATTTATTTGCTTATGAGATTGTCGATTCAAAACATTATATTTATCTGTGTGTGAAGGCCGTCTCTGGCATAACTACTTTTGCGCCGAGGTCTGTTAATCAGCCACTTTCCGAGAATAATTGGTTATAGGAACACTTAGAAAGTTTTTATTTGGTGGATTACAGAAGTATGTCTACATCTTGGCACAAAACACCACTTATTTGATGCTCCATTTATGACTTATAATAATGATGTTAAGAGTATTTGACAATTTATAAACAAATAAAAAAAAATAGTTGTATATATATATAACCACTACAGTACGCAATACCGCTACATTTATACATAAAGTGATGTCACATATGATATAGGATATAATTTGAATCTAAATTTCTTTGCCGAGAAATTGTTTCAGCTATAATTTATGCCATGAGTATTTTATATTTTTCGGCTAAAAAAGAAATGCACACAACCTAGTACTGGCACGACTGTGGTTCGATCAATAATGAGAATTTTTCCTTCTTATTGTGTACGACGATGTCCGGTCGATTAGCGCAAATTTCCCTGTCGGTTGTAATAGGCAAGTCCCACGTGAGTGTGACATCATTGTGTTAAAATCTATTATTATTAGTATTACTATTATTATTATTATTATTATTGTTTTTATTCTATAATGATCAGAACTATACAAAATTCAACATCTGTCTAATCCATTTGGCACACAGGTTTCTTTCAATAAATCTTTTAATATTTCTCAGGACATGGCAAAATACTCAAGAAAGAGTAAGAAAATACAGTAATTTCGTATCACCTAAAGTTGCAAGTACGCTAATAAATTTACTTGAATTAATTCTTCTAACAGAAATGTGATAATCAGTACTCTATTAATCAACATCACCCATAATTAAACACTACTTATCCAAACATAAACTATAAATAAAGCAAGTCGGAAGGAACAATGCAAGTCTTGATGAGAACTTCCGACATGCAGTAAACAACCTTTTTATTATTCAAACTGTTTGGCTAGTTCTGTTTATAATTAGTTTGTGTTTGATCAATTTGAAGCGTCCTTAAACCGAGTGTGCTTAAATCCACTTGTTGAAGTTTTCAAGTAATCAATTTCACCTGTGATGAGACCACACTAAACTCGACTAAACACAAAATGGGCCTTGATTGGGCACGTACGTATGGTATTTTAAATATTAGCAAGCTTTGATCTGCATTCCATGCTTCCAATTCATCAATCGATATCAGAGCTTTTCTAATTAGATATAAATTTTTTTCACCATTTTTGAAAATTTTTTTACCAAGATGAAAAAATTTTTTTTTGCTCAAATTTAAAATTTCTACGTTTCATGGAATTCCAAAACTATTAAAAAAAAAAATTTTTTTTTTTACCATTTTTGAAAAATTTTTTTCTACTAAAATGATAATTTTTTTTCTTCAAATTTAAAATTTCCACGTTTCGTGGCATTCTAAGCCCGATTCAGAAAAAACAAATTTGAAAATTTTTTGAATTTTTTTTTACCAACATTTTTGAATTTTTTTTTACCACTAAAATAGACGGATTTTTTTTATTTCTTCAAATTTAATATTTCCACGTTTCATAGCGTTCTAAATCTATTTAAAAGAAAAATTAGAAATTTTGTTTACTATTTTTAAAAAATTTTATCACTAAGATATAATTTTTTTTCTTTGTTCAGATCTAAACTATCCACGTTTCCATGGCATTCTAAAACTATTCAAACAAATTTAAAAATGTTTTTGAAAAATTTTTAAAAAATAGAAATTTTGTTTACTATTTTTAAAAAATTTTACCACTAAGATAGAATTTTTTTTCTTTGTTCAGATTTAAACTATCCACGTTTCCATGGCATTCTAAGACTATTCAAACAAATTTAAAAATGTTTTTGAAAAATTTTAAAAAAAATTTGAAAACATTTTTAATCTATTTATCACTACTATAGAATAGACGAAAAATTTGGTTTGCTCAAATTTAAAATTTCCACGTTTCATGACATTCCAAACCAATTTCGGAAAAAAAATTTTTGCAACATTTTGTTACCAGTTTGGAAAAAAAATTAACACTAGAATAGATGGAAACTTTTTTTACTCAAATTTAAAAGTTTCATGTTTCATGACATTCTAAACCTATTTAAAAAAATATGTAATTTTTAAATCTTTCTAAATTTCTACGTTTGACATTTTAAACCTATTTCTGAAGAAAAATTTTAATTTTTTTTTTTACATTTTTGAAAAATTAAAATAAAAATGAAATTTTTTAACCACCACTATACTTCCACTCCAATGCGCGAATGTTGGATTGATATGACGGATGGCAATAATATCTGACATATACAACTATTATACTTTTATTGAAAAATGTACAGGGTGGTCATCCCAAGAAATAATTCAGTCATGGTGGACATTTGTAAAGGTATTTGCGCAAGCCTGCCATATGTGGCACCTGTTATTTAGTATTGAGCTTTTGCTGTTGGATGAGCAATCTCTATATTTTTTTGACCAAAACTTATCAAGTTTTCTTTGTAATAATAGCAATAACTATATTCCGATTATTATTCTCAATGTCATTTCGTAATTATTAATTTTTTAGAGTGACCGCCATGCACAAATAACGAGGGAAGTTCTGTGTAAAGACCTTTACCGATTTTTTTTATAATGGAAACAGACATTTTTGTTTACTGTTTTTGGTGAAATATTCCTTTAGCTTTCTGGTGATATAAAAAAATGATATTACCTGAGCTACTCTTTTGGAAAAATGACATTGTATGTAAAAATACCTTTCGCAAATTCACGAGTAATATTCCACTTTCTTATGGACTGATAAATCTTGTTGCCTGCATTTTTGTTTTAACTAGCATGGAAACATTTGACATAAAAAGAAAACAAAGAAAACAATAAAAAAACAATCACCTTAACAACAGAGATGTACAGGCCTTTTTGTGCAAAGTATCGATAACTTTTTTATTCCTGGCACGTGTGGAACCTCAGTCTTGCGACTCTTCTGAGACAGTATAAAACTAGTGAATGCAATGCCACGTTTAAGTCAAAGAGAACCCGTAGAACTTTTGATGAAAGTTGGATATGGTGATAGGCTGAGGACTCATCAGGAAGCATGTGGTGTTTTCAATGCCAATTATCCCGAAAAGCAAATTTCTAGATCCACTGTAAGTAGATTGCTGGCTAGATATGATGAATCTCGCACTGTAGCTGACCTCCCTCGATCTGGTCGCCCTAGCACAAGCAACGAAACCACATTAAATGTTTTTCTAGAAAGTGAGGAAAACCACCATCTTTCGACAAGGCAGCTGGCTTTAAATCATAACGTGAGTCAAACTTCTGTTGTACGTGTATTGAAAAAAAAAACACCATCCATACAAAGTGCAATTAATCCACGAATTGAATGAGGACGATCCAGATCCGCGCTTACAGTTTTGTGAACAGTTGATGACCTTGTGCTATGAAAACCCAAATTCTTTAAAGAACATTGTTTTTTCTGATGAAGCTAGATTCTCTTTAAAGGGGACTGTACATCGGCATAATTGTAGGTATTTGTCACGCGACAATCCTCATTGGACTCAAGAAGCCCACACACAGCGACGAGGCAAAGTAAACGTGTGGGCAGGTATGATTGGTGATCGTTTATTGGGACCTTTTTTTTTTAAGAAAATCTTACGGCCGCAAGATGTTTACAGTTTTTGCGAGTTGAGTTAGTGCCAGCCTTAGCAGCTATGTTGCCGAATAATGAAGATGAAGATATTCGTGCTGAAAACGTCTGGTTTCAGCAAGACGGTGCCCCACCTCATTTTGGAATAGCATTGCGTCAGTTTTTAGATGATACTTTTACTGGAAGGTGGATAGGTCGTCGAGGTCCGATTAAATGTTCCCCGCGTTCACCGGATTTAACCGCCTTAGACTTTTTTCTTTGGGGTTACTTAAAGTCAAGGCTGTATTTTAACAGACCGTATACCATGGAAGAATAGAAAGACAGAATTGGCTTGGAGATGAGACGAATTGTCCATGAGATGATTCAGAACAGCGTGCAAAGTATCTACATCCGTCTTGGTGAATGCCAAATGGTTGGAGGGTCGTAATTTGAGTAATGGAGATGTCTTTTTTCTCACAGTTACTTATGTAAGGTATTAACTAATAAAAGTATATTTTTCCAAAAGAATGGCTTAGGTACTATCAATGTTTTTCATTTCACCAGAAAGCTAAAGGAATATACCACCAAAAACAGTAAACAAAAATGTCTGTTCCATTAAAGAAAATTTATGATGACGCCATAACTGAAAAACTAATGACGTCATAAATTTTGGTATAGTGACAAAATGTAGCATTAACAAAACTAAAATCGACCTGTTCGAGGATCTTTTTGACAAATGACACATACCAAAGATATGAATTTTTTGCGTTTTTTTAGGGTCACACTGTATTGCGTCTCTATGAGATCCGTCTCGGACACCGAGATACAATTTCCGATCTCTGGTTATAATAGTTTTAACAATGTGTAGCATTACGATGTGATGAAATAATAATAAACTATCAATTCAATCAAATATGTTAATACCTAATTTAAATAATTTATTATTAATGGAAATCATAGCCTGCAGAAAGTAATAACATTATATTAGCAAATCATTTATAATTGTTGGTTATTCCAGTAGTAATAATAAAGCTGTCATGTTCAAAGCTCCCCGATATAATAATTAGCGTGCAATTTATGATAATCATAAATATTTTGCACACACTCACATTTTGGTGTAACGATATTTATTTGGCGTAATTAAAATATAGTTTACGTTAACTATAATATCACAGTTGACAAAACCAGGATTAATTAAAATTTCATGAAATAGCAGATAATTATGGGTAAATGATGCAAAAGATGTGGTTAATCCTCATCATATTGTTCTAGCGGGCAGAATTTACTGCTAGCTAAATTCAAATATATGCTTCTTCTAAGCATTTTCTGACAAAATAGGAAAAGTATACACTCATCCACAAAAAATATTTAAATAAATCATAGGTAACCTACACAATGAACAGTACACGAAACCGCATTAGAGATCGACGGGTAAGATGCATAGTAGAGACTCAGAATACGAAAAAGTCATCTAGAAACATGTTCCGTGGAACATTGAAAGGTAAAAATGTACTGAGTGCTTTATTATATAGCACTTAACATGTATATACACCCCCTAAATTCTTCTGGCGATACCGGTGTCCAAGCACCCCCCAGGGGTGGAAAACCGAAAAAAAACGAAAAATTAGGTATTTGTCTCATCTTTCTGCAAATGTTTTTAGTTTTGATAAATTATACATTAACAAAGTTATGGCTATTTATAGTTAAGAGAAATGTATTGTTTAAAGCGTATACTGTCTCCTAAAACCTAGCATAGTTCTCTTATCGCGCAAATATTTATTTTGCTATTTTCGTAAATTCATTCCACTTGTGATTGTAGGCAGACGAACGAAAATTTGAAAAAATTGATAAGAATAAAAGTTGTAGTCTATACTATCTGGGTTAGACTAGTTTTAGTTTTGGATTATAAATAAGCGAGTTACGAAGAAAATAGTTAGTCGTTAAAAATGTAATTCAACCCCCAGTTGCAACTATCTCTACTCTGTCGTTTTCCCTCGCACTTTAACACATCTTCCCGCTCGTCACCGCGGCCCTCAAAGCTCTTCTATATGCTCACATATGATGAATGCATACTCCTATGTAGAATATTGATTCATAACATGTTTTTAGTGGTGTTTAATTAGATATTGTTATATATTTATAACATTGTTGTGAAATATGGAGTCTTCATCAAGTAATACCGAAAACGAATTAAATACGGAATTTAAATTGCTGATTAAAAGTCGAAAATCACTTAACTCAAGAAAACTATTATCTTTTAATTATGAAGAGGCAGATACTAGAATATTGCTGCACATGGTATTAGCCAGATCTGAAGGTTTTTGCAGAATGCATTATAAGCTGTAAGGATACTTACTTCATTTTATAGAAAGTTTTGACGTAAATGTTTACATGCAGACAGCACAAATGAAAATAATAGATATAAATTCTATCAATATTGATAACATTTTAAAACAAAATATATTATTATTTCACGCATTAACTAGCCAATTTAATGGAATTGGGAAAAAGTGTGGAAAATCTTTGAAACAAATTTCAGTCTGCTATCGCGTTCATGTGAAAAGTCTATTTCTTTAGAACTAACAAAATTTAAGGAGTTGGAAAAGTTTTGCATGTTACTGTACTCTCCCATTAATTGCGATAATATTAATGATTTGAGGGCGAAGATGGCATCTCAAATCAGTATAGACAAATTGCCCCCTATAAATGACGCCTTGAATCAGCACTGTTTGAGAGCATTTTACCAATTTATTATATGGAGCAGTTATTCATATGCCGAATCTTTTGGAGTACGGGTGGAGGATAAATGAAGATAATTCTTATTCACCTATATGGACAAATAAATCGCCAATGCCAACTCTGACTGCAGAAATGTCATTTTCTTATTGTAAAACAGGTAAAAATATCGCGAATCATTTAAACTCCGTTTTTCTAATAAATGTCATTTCAGAATGCACAACCGTGAATTGCCAGTGCAAAAAATGTAAATTGTGTTTGGGAAACTGGTGTTGTTCGGGTGGGAACTCTTGCCAAAATGATTACACAGACAAAATTACAGTTGTAGATGAAGAAATGGACGATGAATTATATTAGCAAAATGATAATTTCGGAGATCATTACTTTTGTATTTTATTATAATGTGCATTTTTCAATTAATATGAAAATGTATTACTTTTATCAATTTTATTTGTTTAGTATTATTCTTAATTGGTTTATAAATAACAATATTTCTTATTATTATTGTGGCATTTCACACTCCTAATATTATTATTATTAACACTATTATTATTATTGTTATTGTTATTATTATTATTAAGACAAATAAAGGGTGTGGGTAAATAACCATTAATTATAAAAGTAGTTTTTCCCCCCAAAATTCACCATTCTATATTTTAAAAACTATGTAACTTAGGTCATTAGTATCTGCGTTAATGTATTTTTAACTTATTTTTGTTAGGACAATTACGTCCTAAATTATTGTTATCACATTATCCAGTTAATTTCTAATGAATAATTTAAATGGCAATACTTTTACGACTATGCGAGCAGCGAGTGAGAGAGAGAGAGGGAAATAGACAGATCTTGCGATAGTTGCAACAGGGGTTCAGCGGGAATTCTGTCAATAGATTAGTATTTCTTTTATAACTTTCTTATTTATAAGCGGAATATAAAAATGATCATAATCTAGATAGTACAGGCTACAACTTTTATTCTTATCAATTTTCTAAAATTTTCGTTCGTCTACCTATAATTAGGAGTGCAATAAATTTGCGAAAATAGTAAAATGAATATATGCATAATAAGAAAGTTACATAGGTTTATAACAACCATTATCCGCCTCAACTAATGCAATTTCTTCACATATAATTTGCTATAACTTTATTATTATACATAGTAAAACAAAAATTTAGAAACTCTTAGAAAGACTAGGGAAAAATCTAATTTTCAATTTTTTTTGCTTCTTCACCCCTAGGGGTTGTTTGGACACCGATATCGCCAGACGAATTTAGGGGGTGTATACACAAGTCAAATACTATGAAACAACGTAATCCATACATTTTTACCTTTCAATGTTCCACGGAAGACGAGATAGATCTCGTTTTGAACTCTACTAGCAGTAAAAAATCGCAAAGCTCTAAAATCTTGATTTTTCCTTGCCGGATAACTAAGAAACTGACAATTTCAGAAAAAAATATTTCGAACAAAAGTAGTGAAACTTTGAAATATCTCGAGTGATAAGCACTCTACGAAAATATGTTTCAGACAAAAATTGTAGAATACTATGGGAGCACTTCGACGGCATGTGTCACTTTGACATTGGGTGGAAGGGTTAAGGTCATGAAAGGTCAAATTCGGTTTTTTAAATGGGAACCCCTATTTTATTACAAATTCGGATTTTCCGACTAAAAATAGACTACTTTTGTTCGAAGAATTTTTCTCTGAAATTGTAATTGTTTTAGTTATCTGGGAGAAAAATTAGAAATTTTAGAATTTTGCGATTTTTTTACTCGAAAAATAAAAGGTTTTGGTAAAAGTTGCAAGAGGCAAAAAGAGTTGGAATCATTCCAGGAATGTACTCAATTTTTTCAGACTTGTCTAATGCCCTCTTTATGCACTTCCATCCATATGCAGCGTCCTAGCACCTCTCCAAACAAGAGAAATTTAAAAAATGAGAAGAGAATATTATTCGAAATAAAATGGTGTACGAGAAACATCTGATGTGTATTTTCAATAAAATCAATAGAAGGGAAGTTATAACCGTTAAATAATATTTTTCTTGAGAGTTATAGTCTATTTTGAATTATAACTTCTTCATTTTAAATTTTATGGTAAGAAGTATCCAGACCAAGCCTGTAGAAAATTCAATTCTCTATAAAACAAATATTGAAAATTTTTTTGTGCCACTTACGGTTCTCAAGATATCGCGGAAAAGCTGTTTACGTCCCCCTCCTTAAGATGGCAGCCAAATGGGGGGCTTTCAACCCCGAAAATCGAGTTTTATACTCACACTGACCCCCCCTAAACATCTAAAGAAAAAAATCTTGTGAAATTTAGATTGGTCATATCTTAGTATTTAGTTATGGGACCCAAGCCATATTTTATGATGTGAATACCAAGATAAAATAAAGCAGTTCTGCTGAAAGCAAATGAAATACTGAAATATTTTTTAATATTCACTAATGTACATGAAAATTGTTTCGCTAAACATTAGCGTTTTCAGAAGTGAGCACAATATTAGCATAATACATCAGTGAAAATTTAAAAAATATTTCAGTGATTTATTTGTTAAACTATAAGTAGTGGACTTTGATTTTTTAGTCATTGTAATCACTATTAATTTAATTTTCACAAACGCTATCAGATGTAGATGTAGAGGCTCCCACGGTCGAAACATTTATATATCAAATATGATAAACTTCTTAAATTATTTTCAAAAACATAGTAGCAAATAAACAGATATGAACAGAAATAAAATAATTATAACTTAAAATATTACTTACAATATTCCGCAAAGCACTGCTATAAATTGGTAACATTTACTAAAATTATTTTCAAAAATACATTAGCAACTAAAAATAACACAGACCTGAAAAAAAACACTTTTATTTTTCCTTTGAATCCAACTAGGTGATTTCGAAGGTGTTGGACGTGCTGAATACAATGCCATTGGCCGTTTTGCTCCATCACGTCACAGTTTAGAGAAAACTTGACCTAATAGGGCTAAAAAGGCCATTTCTGCCTTTAGCCGTACCCTAATAGTTATTAATTAATGTCACGAGATTGGAAAAAAATGGACCAGACCATGTTATTCAACTCTCCAAAATCTTCAAAAACCAATAGTAACAATAAAAAAAACCAACTATAGATGGTGCAAACATTATTTTATTTCAGAGTTTGGCAAGAAATACTAGAATTTTTGTGGTGAGTATATATACAAGTATCTCGGACCTATAGGATTTTGACGCACTGAACACAATGCTGTTACCAATTTTGTCCTATGAGGTTAGGATTTTGAGAAAACATAACCTCAAAATGGATAAAATATTATTTGTACAATATTACAGAAAATATTATTTTGTCCAGTTTGAAGTTATATTTTCTCAAAATGCTGACCTTATTGAGCAAAGCGGGTAACGGAATTGTGTTCAGCGCATCAGTCCTGTGGAATTTCCTATTTAGGTTTGATTTATTTGCATACATTCTAGTATTTTTTGCTAAACACAGGAATAAAAAAATCGGCAGCTACTGGAAGCGGTTGGAACCTCCCTACCCGGTGATGGGCTGCCAAACAGCAGTCTGCTACTTTTTAACTGTAATTTGATTCGTAGCAGTAGCAAATGGTACGAGCTCTGATAGTCAATTCAAATCAGCCGTCATGACATGCCTTTAAATCAAATATATTATTGTAATATGACCCACCTATATTTATTTAATTTACGACGTCGTATGTGTTCACCGCCAAAACAACAATAGAATTATTTATATTTCATTTAAAACTAGTGACCAATCCTCAAACTCTGAATAATTATAAACACCTAATATATGATGATATTTAATCATGTAACATTTTCCGCAATTATTAATAAGTTTATAATGAAAAAAGAAAGAAAAAAAACAGCGCTGTGTTGGGATCGAATCGTCGATCTCTTGATTTGTAAGTCGACGCTTTAGCTCACTGGACCACCGACAACTTGTGACGTAATTTTACATATGTTAGTATTATAGAGACAGTGAATTTTGTTTGTTCTCTATACAATAATTTGTATAAAAAATGTAGGTATATAAAAAAAAGGTGCAAGTGTGATATATCGTTGAAATCGTAATTTTAACTGCTTTCCAGTGGTTAGATTACAAATTGTAAGTAATAATAAAATAAACAAGTTGTTGTGCCAAAATGGCACTAAACGTAATCCGATCTCAACCAAAACCTTTTCAGATCTTCTAGAGCACTAAAGAAGCCCTCGTGCAAAGTTTCATCCAAATCCGTCCAGTAGTTTAGCCGCTATCGTGCTAACACACATACACACATACACACACACACACAGACATTTTTCAAAAACCACTTTTTTGGATTCCTGGGACCTCAAAACGTAAAGATTTGATGTTATCTCAATTTTCGATTTTGGACCAATTTTAGTAACCTCCCACAATTTTATTGTAGGGAGGTTAATAATGTTTGCGCTATCTATAATTATGTTTTCTTGGACAGCTGAATAAGATAGATTTATTCAATCTCGTATCGTCATTCAGTTACTAGGGCACGAATATAGCAAAAATGGCCATCTTTTAGGTTAGGTTTTCTCAAAATTGTGATGTGAGGGCGCAAAACGGCCAAGGACATCGTGTTCAGCACCTTCAGCAACCTTCGGACTCCCTTATTTGGGTTAAGAAAAAAACCTTGTGGGTCAGTGCAATTATCGAATTAAATATAACACGCACTTAAGAACATCTAAGGGAGCGAAATGCGGCCCTGAGTTATTGTTTACTTCGACACGCCCGTCTCTGGCACGCTACCTCGACCCACCATGATCTTCTCTCCCGATTAAGATGTGATGTGGATAATGTAAGAGTGGTGTAAAGATGGAAGATGTTGTTTCTGCCTCTTACCTCGCCTTGCGTCTCACCCGTCGATTACAATTGTGATTTCGTGTAGTATAACTAAGGCTCGGGAATTTTATTTCGGTACTAGAGACTGTTCTCATATAGACATAACATTATATTGCAAACACGATGAAGTGGTGAAATATTCACTATTGGTATTTTTACATGTTTTTTTTACTAATGCGGTTTTATTATCTTCTTTAATTAGACGACGCCCCCGAAATTGTGAAATATTGCTTTGCAAAAATTCCTTTTTAATTTCACTGTGGCAATTTTTGGTATTTACGTCAACATTTAATAAATGGGAAGAGATCGCAGTTACGCAGTTTCGCATACCGTAGTGTAATTCTAGCCATATGTATGTACGTATACATTTACAAACCTAGTGTGAAATTATAGGGATAATCGAGTTACTTCTTTTCTTTGTTCTGTTCCGGTCCGGCTGGTGACATTACATCCTGTCGTGCATTTAAAATGGTCGGAATCCTTATAAACCGAACCGATCAAACGCTACGTTGATATCTGATTCTATAATTTACTTTTCGAGAGAACAATATTCCAAGGCAACTGTTATATCTGGATATCTTAACGGGTTTTCATTGTATCACCACAATTCACCGATTTCACCCAATTCCATGAGCCTACAGCACTAGTTCGAAAACTGGCAACATTGATTGTCAGCCGTAGCGCGAATCTACTCCTGCTACTTATGCTTATGGGTTTCCCGGAAACAGATTGAGTGTCCTTTCACCTATTGCCTGTTTATGGACAGCTGTTTATTCTGGATTACGTACTGGTTGATTCGTAAACATAGGATCATTAAAGTTGCTACAATGGCGGTATTGCTTTCCAATACCATTTATTGTAATCCTGGTAAAGGAGCCCTTATAAGTTATTACCTTATGGGTAAGAGGGAATACGGAATTCGAGAGCAAGGACACTCATTTACTTGAATTATGAATACCTTTCATGAGAATTTTCAAAGATCCTCCTACTCGATACAAATTCAATTCAATAAGTCCTTGTTCTAAATTAACCTTCTATATAGTCATCTCGGGGATCGGACCCGGAGCCAGCTAGACATCCACGACGTTAAGTGTCGTGATAGTATACTGGTCGAGGCAAGCCCTGGATCAGCTTTGAAAGTATATAGAAGTCACAAAAAGTTATTACGCCTTTTGCCGCAGGCTAACTGAAAATAAAAATAGCATTAAAGCAATCAATAAAACCTCAAAATAAGTAAAACTCAAATACTAGTAAAAGTAAATAAAAAAATGTAATACAAAATATTCGAAGAAATATTATTAAATATTGCATTTCATTGCGCGCTTAGTCCGAAACATAAACATTTTGCTAAAACTAGTCATGCAATTATTAATAATTATTAACGTTAAATTATTCTTTTTTCTCTTTTAATACCGTTGCTCTGTATCCCATTTATTATTCAGGCGCTTTTTGAACTAATATTTTATAAAAATTTCATGTTCTATCTGGAATCTTTCAAAATCTCTTTATACACAAAATTTCGTTTGAATATCTTAGAAATTGAAAATGAGGCTAACAATAACACATAAAATTTTCCAATACGGATCTGTTCGTTTAGCTATCCCCTTCTGCAACCATTTCATTTAAGAGAATAGCTGTTTGATGTTTTTTATGTATTTATAGGCCTGTGGCGGGCTAACGTACTACTAAATACCTTTTACGTGAATTTTATAAAATAGATCACTACGCATTATTTTTCAGCTCTTTTACAATAAAAAATATATTAAGTCTAAGCTGTGAAAACGACCATGGGAACAGTATTCGCTTGATTTGCACAAACATAACCTATAAGTTGGTTGCAGAGAATGCTTTATTTGCAGAGGTGTTTATTTATGGCATATTTATTGCCAAAAAGACGTAGTTACGTACTTGTTGAAGAACAATAAGTATTTTGGAATACTAATTGTTGATGATATATTAATAGTTCAATGAATGAAAGCCATCATGTTTCATTTTACTGCTGTGTTTTATTGATGTTAGTGCATATATTTTTATAACGCATTTTCAATCTTCAACGAAAAGAATTACTTTTTAACGTTTTTCCCCTTATCCTAAATCTCTTTTTAATTTCGCCATTACATGATCATGTAAAGACGACCATTGTCAATGTTGGTAACAATAATTTTTGATAAATAACTTTACAATAAAACTGTTTAGAATAATGAGAAGTTTTCACCAAGAAAACAGATTTTAATTATAATAAAAACATAAATACATAGCCTAACATAGGAACTCGATAATTTCAAAAGTTTTATTGTATTGTTAGTAACAGCATTCTTATGTTAAAGTAAACAACTTTATAATGACAGCAGGTTTTAATAACACAGCCACAAAAAAAATTCTTTCTGGCCTGGAGCTCTGACCATGTTTACTACATGTTTTTGGGGTCGCTGAATCCGAAATCTAAATCGGTTTAACTGCCATTTGCCATAACCTCAAAAAACCCATAATTTAAGCGATTTCGACATATCTTTACATAAATCGTTGTAACTTCTTCTAGACAAAAATGACCCTCCTCTTTTACTTCCACATCCACGTAGTGGATTGGAAGTATAGTAATCGCAAAAAAATTTTCAAAAATTTTTATTCGTGAAATAGGTTTAGAATGTCATGAAACGTCGAGATTTTAAATTTGAGCGAAAAAAAATTTTCTGTCTGTCTGTCGGTCTGTCTGTCGGTCTGTCGGTCTGTCTGTAACTTTTTTTGTCCGCACGCTTTCTCCGGAACGGTTTAAGATATTGACCTGAAATTTTGTATATATTATAACGAAATCTGAAACTGGATTGTTTTTTGAGGAAATCCGGTGAAGGGTTGGGGGTTAAATAGGGGTAAATAGGGGGAAATAAGTAAAACAAGCTTGTAAGAGTACAGAAACTTGAAATTCGGTGTATGTACTAGAAGTTAAGGCCTCAGATTTTTTTATAATATTTTTCAACCCCCCACCACCCCTACCCCATTAAAGGGGTTGAAAAAATAAAGTTGAGATATTCATTTGAAATTTCGTACACGTATGTATTATAACGATGTCTAGAATTAGATTATATTTTGGGATGATTCCGTTGAAGGGTTGGGGGTTAATTTGGGGTAAATAGAGGAATATAAGTAAAACAAGTTGGTAAGAGTACAGAAACTTGAAATTCGGTGTATGTACTAGAAGCCAAAGCGTCAGATTTTTTAATAATATTTTTCAACCCCCACCACCCCTACTCCAATTTGTAAAGGGTTGATAAAATAAAATTGAGATATTCATTTGAAATTTTCTACACGTATGTATCTGGAACTAGATTATATTTTGAGATAATTCCGTTGAAGGGTTGGGGGTTAAATAGGGGTAAATAGGGGAAAATAAATAAAGCAAGCTGGTAAGACTACAGAAACTTGAAATTCGGTGTATGTACTAGAAGCCAAGGTCTCAGATTATTTATAATATTTTTCATCCCCCACTTCATTATTAAAAGGGTTGATAAAATAAAATCGAGATATTCATTTGAAATTTGGTACACGTTTGAATTATAACGACATCTGGAACTAGATTATACTTTGAGATGATTCCGTTGAAGGGTTGGGGGTTATTTAGGGGTCAATAGGGGGAAATAAGTAAAGCAAGCTGGTATGAGTACAGAAACTTGAAATTCGGTGTATGTACAAGAAGTTAAGGCCTCAGATTTTTTTATTATATTTTTCAAATGGAAAATAAGTACGGTAAACTAGAAACTTCATTTTTAACGTATATGGTAGAAACCAACTCCTCAAACTTTTCTATGACATCTACCCCTAATATTATTAAAATTCTATGACCAATAATTTCCATATACTAGAGTGCAAATAGTCAAGATGTTTCCTTTAAAGTGACTTGGACGAATAATCTGGATGTGGAAGTAGTGATTCCTTAGGCAGCGGTTTTTTATACTAGATCGATTGCAAATGAAATTTCCAGTACGATGATGTGTGGCACGATACATTTTCGGAGCTTTTTATGTGAGATATCGGCCGAAAGAACGAGATGTCCGAGGATTTCGCTTCTCGAGCGACACGGCCCAACTTCGAGGGTCAGTTCTCCCAATCGAAGCTAGCAGAAATCTGGAAAAATTCAGGGGTACGTAGAAAGACGTAAGAAATCGTTTGGTGCAAAATGGAGGTTCGTGCACACCTTGATTTTCCAGATATGGCCGCACGAAGTCACCGGAAGGTGAAAATTGAATTTTTTTACCGCTTCCCGAGGCTATATCTCGAAACCGAATCGAGATACACAGGCCATTCGATTTCTTTCGCATTCCTACATACCTCTGAATTTTTTCAGATTTTTTCCGGCGCTTTCATTTTTTTGAAAAATTTCTAAGGTTTGTAGGAAGGCGAGGGAAATCGAATAGAGTAAACCGCAGCTCTGTATATCGATTCGTTTTTGAGATATAGCCTCGGGAAGCGGTAAGAAAATTCGATTTATACCTGCCGGTGACTTCGAGTAGCCATATCTCAAAAACCAAAGCACGTATCGATCCAGATTTATGCGAAACGATTTTTTATATCTTTCTACGTACTCCTGAATTTTTCCAGATTTCTGCTAACTTCCGTTTGGTAGAAATGGCCCTCGAAGCTGGGCCGTATCGCTCGAGAAGCGAACTCCTAGTACCTCTTATTTTGGCGGCCGATATCTCACTTAAAAAGTGCCGGAAGAATATCGTACCCCACATCATCAGATTGGAAATTTATTTTCCAATCGACCTAGTATAAGAAAGAGGGGGTCTTGTTTGTCTAGAAAAGTTACAGCGATTTATGTGAAGAGATGTCGAAATCGCTTATATCATGAGTTTTTGAGGTTATGGCAAAATCTTGATGTGATGGAGTTAAATAGAATTCTCGATAGAATTCGGATTCAGTGACCCTAAAAACATATAGTGAGCAAGGTCAAATCCCCAGGCTAGAAAACATTTTTTTGTGTGGCTGTGTAATTATTATGTAGCAGAATCTGAAACAACATTTTTTTCTTAAAAGCAAAATAGTCAACAAGTAGACCATTTCATAATATAATGAAAATAACTATAAAATAATTCAAGCCTCACTTTATAACCGTGCTGAGAACGCTGCTGAAAGTTGCTAAAAATGCTTTATAAAACAATTTAGTTTTATAACCTAAAATGTTCCATAACTCAGTCACTGTGTTATAAGATATTTTACAATTTTCCTCCAGAAATGTTTTAATGATAAATTTATAAAATAAACCAGTTGCAAACAAAATAGCATTTTCTGTAAGACTAATATAATCAATTAGCATTTAGAGGCGTTAGTAAAATAACAATAAAATAAAACAGTCGTAGAAAATTCAAATTATAAAATAAATTGACTCGTTGGGTGATGATAAAGAGAGATCAGACAAACAATATATTAATACAATGAACCGAATAAGCAAATTTATCAAGTATTTCTTGATACAAAACATAATTCTGAAAACTCTGATAAAAGAGTGAGGCAGTGAGTAAATTAGTATGGGCTGTGTAGGTAAATGAAATATGTTGGACCTCGAATTCATTCTAGGCACACGGTATAAGATTCTCGATACAGTTGGTTCTGAGTATATTGCATTGTTTATAATTTTGTTAAGGAGTATAATCGAGTGCATGATACGTCTCTAATGCAAATTGTTTCATTCGAATCTCACCACTAGTCATTCTGGGGCGTACTACGTGAAACTATATTAAGTACATTAGTAACAAATTGCAAAGTTTTGAGGCATCTACGCTGCATTCATTCTAAATAAGTTGAATGCATTACATATAAAGTACTTCAAACCACAGAGGTCTACTTGAGTTTGTAACGAACAATATACAGGGTGGGGCAATAGTGCGTCGGACGTCGATATTTCGAGTTCTGTGAAAGCTAGAAATATTACAAAAAATTGCAAGTAAGGTAGATAAAAAAGTCTGTAACTAGAAATTATTTTCGAACATATAGGGCGAGCCAAGACGAAATTACAGGACCTATGATTTTTTTAAATGAAATGCTATGTATATCTGTACATTTTTTGAAGCCTCTTTCTAGGCTCAATTCATTTCTATATTAGCACTGAATATCTCCCAACCACTTGGATGTAATGTATTTTTTTGTTGAAATAATGCAGTCTGCAGATGGATAAAAAATATCACCACAGTCACAATTATGGATGTTAAGAAAAGCTTATATGCATACCAGTTACGAGACATCTACTTAATGCTTCTGAATCATTTTTGTTTCCTAAAACTGTAGAGGGTGACCAAAAATTATTTTTCGGTTAAGAACTTTTCAAATTGAATTTTCTCATTTTTCTCAAATGGAACACCCTGTATAATTTTCAACGATGTGATGTAGAAATGAAAAACGAACATTTTTTGTAAGTACTTCCCTATGGCTAATTGCAACCATTTTAGTTTTATAAATAAATAAGTGTCAAATTCAAGAATAAATTTTAAAAAAGCGGTTCACTTAAATAATTCATTATAAAAATTGATAGATAGAAGGTGTTCGACGTGTTGTCCATTTCGATTGACACACGACTTTGTGCAATTTTGAAATGAGGCCATTTAGTGGGACAATTTCTTTCAATCCATTGAAATGAGTAAATAATATTTAACACTTACTGTAATGTTTTTTTGTACAATTTATTGCCGTTTTCATTATTCGACCAGCAATAAAACCTCAGTTTGGTATAAACTATCGTGTATAACGGAGCATTTATCACACTGTAACAAGTTTTTTCCGCAACTGGTTAATTATTTAATTAGTTGCCAAATATTTTCCATTCAGCACCCGTACTAAGAATAAATTCAATTTGTTGCCAAAAACTCATGTTTAGCGACCGTGCTACAATAACAAATAAAAACCCAGTTAGAAGCAACTGAGCATGTGCGGGCGGAATATTAGAGAGGGATAGAACTGACAGGAATTGAAAACCGGCACTTTCCGTCTTGACGTCGTTGAGGTGAGACTATTCTAATTTTTTCTCTTAAAAGATTTGTAGTTAGTAGAGCCATCCTACAATACTTTGTTGAAATTTTTACTTTTATAATTATAATTCAACAGTTTCAATAATTTTTGTTTGCCAGTAGTTTATATTATATCCTTACATATATATATTTTTTTTTTGGTATTTAGGGTCGCTCTAAAACTTTTATTTAGATAATCTCATTTCACGACTAGTACACTAATTATTGAATTTATTAAAGTACGAGACGTAAAGTCAATTTGTTTAAATTAATTTTTATAATAGTACGGAGACTATCTCCAAAATTTTAAATTTTCTTATTTAAATTTTTCTTAATGTCATATCTTAATATCGATTTCTTTTATGCTGCTTTAACCATTTCATCATAATTTAGAACAATTTTGTTGATTCACAGCCTCAGGGCCAAAATTTTGTGATAATCTAGTAGTAGAGTTTTTTTTTATTGGTGTTTAGTTTTTTTTGTTTTTTTTTTCGATTCATTGCTTAAATTTTACAAATTCTAATACCTATTTTTTGTGTAATTTCTATAAAATTTGTGACCTTGGCTTAACCAATGGTATTCCATTTTGTATTCTGCTAGATCATTCTTTTCAGTAAGTTTTAAAGTTAATTAATAATTTATTTAGCCATTTTAAATTTTAACCGATAGTTTTTTCTTTGTGTGATTTAACTAAATTTGTATCAACTGGTTCCTGAATTATCATTGTTTTTCATGTAATAACTGGATCGACCAACTCTGGATCAAGCACATGGTAGTTTTGCTAGTGGCTGGACAAGAACTATAATTCGCTGCATATTTCCAACTTCGTGTCATCCTGGAACCTCCTCGTAGACCGGACAAACAATATAAGTCCTTCAACCCAGGTACCTGTGGCCATCTCCAGGAATTGACACACTGGAACTCCGCACTCGCCACCCAAAGTTACGTAAGCAATTAACTATCATTGTAGCTTTTCTTGGTCAGAAGATAACTAGATATAATTGTAAACCAGTTGATCTTTTCAATTTACCTTCTCAAATTAATTTTTTTTTGTTTTTCTCTTAACAAAATGTAATTGTCAATATAAGCGTTATTTATATATATATTTTTTTATATTGTAAATATCAAAAATTTTCCACTCAACCTATTGTAAAGATTTTGTAAATTTTAAACATGTTATTGTTATTTTGTTTAAATTTTGCTTTTGATTGTTTCCTCCTTAAACAGTTTCAGGAATATCAGTTGCATGAATACGCTGGCGCCCTTTTTCTTTGTTTGGTTTGTTTAATAACACTCAAATTATTTATTAAAAAAAAAATAGATACGTAAATAACTCTTCTCGCCACAGAGTGACCCTCGACCATACCTGAGTTAACCGGTTGCTACGCTTTCATAGCTTCTTCAGCACCCCGCTGAGAAGTTGTGGTTGCAAATTGGCGCCCAACGTGGGGCCCATTTGCAACCACAACTTCTCAGCGGGGTGCAGTTAGGTACATAAACCTGTTCGAAAAACGGGAATCGTGACGTATTAGTAGTAACCAACTGGCTTACGAAACCTTAAAGTCTCTTCTTTTGCCTTTTTTGTTATCTTTCTTTTCCGGCTGGGTAACAACAGTTACTCAAGGGTTGAAGGGTGGGCCACTTTCTTTTTGCGGATTGTATACACTTCGGACGTTTGCAAGCCACGTTTTGTTGGTTGCATACGTCTTGGGTGTCTATAATCAAGCAACTGATTTCAACTATGCGGTTGAAAGTTCACCAAGTTTATCTTTTCGTGTCTTGTCTTAATGAAAATGATACCTGTGACTACCGAATAATAATTTTTTTTGTAAAATATTAGACAAATGATCCAATATCATCCTTTATCGGTTTATTTTTGAATTTGTTGGGAATCTGCTGTCGTAATATGTATTCATAATTTTTCAAGTTAGTTATTAGACAAACGACTCACTCTCGTTTGTTATCGGGTTTATTGTGGTTTATCGGAGTCCGCTGTCATAATACAGGTTCGTCTCTTATAGTTAGTAGACATTTTTGGTGAATTTTCTTGCGCATGGTTGATGTCAAAAATATGACATAACAACGTCATTCTTCTTCTTTGTGATTGTCTCTCTCTTTTCTATCGCTATTTTCTATTTTCCTATATTTCTCTAGAATCACTATCTCTTATTTTTACTTTTGCCTAGTTGACTGCTTTAGTCGTTTGTATTATAAGTAGCTTTTTTACAATTTTGCGTATGAGTATGTACTCCTCAACTAATGTTTAGAATTTTGTGAAAGGCTTTCGTCTTTTGTTGTAAGGAAATAAACTACTACCTGTTGATTTTTGATTTTGTTTATAATATGTCGTTTACCAGTTGTGCCTTTTGAATTTGTGGTATGGTAGACATATTGGTTTGTGGGTTAAGTCCACATATTTTGGTTTACTTGTGGGTTCAGTCCACGTATTTTTGCTTATCTTGTGGAGTAAGTCCACGTATCTTTGCAGGAAAATTGTTCATGGTAACATATTCTTTTTCCTGTATGGCGTGTGCCGTTTGTTAAACAGGTTGTCGCTGTTCTATAGTACAACGTACTAGCAGTGGTTTAGGTAGTTTTCCTTTCTCGCTTTCATTTAGTTGAGTCATAGCTGAATTTAAAATCAGTAACTTTGTGTTTTTGCTACTTGTTGTTTCTTCAGCTAGGTAAATTGCGAAAATACTTTATCTTTATCTTGTTTATTATCTTTTATCTTTATCTTGTTTATATAGTGTTCTGAGAAATTTTTGTCCCATTTTGTTTTTTTTGCGTCATCATGATTGTAATTATTTTCGTTTGGTATAGTTGTTGTTCATATCACTATTGTTGTCTTGATGGATAATTAAGGCATCAATTATTATCTTGCCTTATGTTTACTCTCTAGTAGGTAAACTTTTTTAACATTATCCTATTTAGTAGGATATTTTAGTTGCCATTAGGGAACTTGCCTCGGGATGGGGATGAACTAGTTTCGATCGGGCTGTCTTCAATGACAGAGGGTCAAGGAGGGTCGAGCGGACACGTAGGCAAGGGGGCTTGTCAGTCAGGAGTGGCCTAGGTCGTCTGACGTTCCTCGAGAGACAGGTCTTCCTCCCCGCTTCACCTCAGCCCTTGATCTATCGCCCGATCGAGGCACTGTTCATCGCGCCGGAAGCAGGAGTATTCCCAAATAATGGTCTTTTTTGTCACCTAGTCGCTACGTACTTCTAGTTTAAGCCCTTGGAGCTATATCCAATTTTTTTTTGTTAACAGTTAGGACATTTCTCCTACTGTTGTGTCTAGGCAGGTAACTTATTTCCTGTATCGTGGTTTAGGTGTGCTTATGCCTCTACCCATTTTAGCACTGGCAGCCGCTACAACGCTGCTCAGGCATTCCACCACAGTGTCTGTGGGGACTGATCCCCAGAGGTCCTCCCCTAAAACATTTCATATTTTCCTTTTCTTATTCTCTTTTTCAGTTTCATTTTACTCTGGGCGAAGCATTATCTCTTCCGAGTGGGATTTTCAAAGGTTTTCGTGTTCTGTCGAGCAACACTCATTATCGAGGCTCTTCATGCAACTTGAATTAGCGCAGAATGGGTGTGAGTCAAATTACCTTCTATCTTTTCATATCTTTCTGACTATACGTGGACTTTTGTTGAATAATCTCGGAATTGGTGATGTTGATGACTTTGTCCAGTGGTAAAACGAACTTTTCTTGTGGTATGTTGTATAATTAGGTATCATACAAGTTTAATTTTTTTTCTCTCTAATTCTCTCTCTCTCTTCTCTCTCTCTCTCTCTCTTAGTCTTTTCTGTCTCGCCTCGATTAGTTAAACTATACGATAATAGCATGATTTACCGGGTGTTTCCTTTTACAAAAAAAAAAATATTTTTTTTTCTCAAACTTTTAGTTTTCCAAAAAGAAAATTTTTTTTTTTCGGAAGTTCGCGTGGTGTAACAAGTTTTTTCCGCAACTTGTTAATTTTTTAATTAGTTGCCAAATATTTTCCATTCAGCACCCGTACTAAGAATAAATTCAATTTGTTGCCAAAAACTCATGTTTAGCGACCGTGCTACAATAACAAATAAAAACCCAGTTAGAAGCAACTGAGCATGTGCGGGCGGAATATTAGAGAGGGATAGAACTGACAGGAATTGAAAACCGGCACTTTCCGTCTTGACGTCGTTGAGGTGAGACTATTCTAATTTTTTCTCTTAAAAGATTTGTAGTTAGTAGAGCCATCCTACAATACTTTGTTGAAATTTTTACTTTTATAATTATAATTCCTTAAATAATAACCTAGTTATTTTGAATTTATATTAAATTTTAAGCTGGCATTTAATTAAATTATTAATATATTTGAGGTTAACCTTGTTGGTTAATAAGAAACCACTTGTTAGTGGATGCCCCAGCAGTAGTTTATTTGTCATTTTGGGGCAGTTCCTGCTGGATGTTTATGTATTAACAGTTTCAATAATTTTTGTTTGCCAGTAGTTTATATTATATCCTTACATATATATATTTTTTTGTATTTAGGGTCGCTCTAAAACTTTTATTTAGATAATCTCATTTCACGACTAGTACACTAATTATTGAATTTATTAAAGTACGAGACGTAAAGTCAATTTGTTTAAATTAATTTTTATAATAGTACGGAGACAATCTCCAAAATTTTAAATTTTCTTATTTAAATTTTTCTTAATGTCATATCTTAATATCGATTTCTTTTATGCTGCTTTAACCATTTCATCATAATTTAGAACAATTTTGTTGATTCACAGCCTCAGGGCCAAAATTTTGTGATAATCTAGTAGTAGAGTTTTTTTTTATTGGTGTTTAGTTTTTTTTGTTTTTTTTTCGATTCATTGCTTAAATTTTACAAATTCTAATACCTATTTTTTGTGTAATTTCTATAAAATTTGTGACCTTGGCTTAACCAATGGTATTCCATTTTGTATTCTGCTAGATCATTCTTTTCAGTAAGTTTTAAAGTTAATTAATAATTTATTTAGCCATTTTAAATTTTAACCGATAGTTTTTTCTTTGTGTGATTTAACTAAATTTGTATCAACTGGTTCCTGAATTATCATTGTTTTTCATGTAATAACTGGATCGACCAACTCTGGATCAAGCACATGGTAGTTTTGCTAGTGGCTGGACAAGAACTATAATTCGCTGCATATTTCCAACTTCGTGTCATCCTGGAATCTCCTCGTAGACCGGACAAACAATATAAGTCCTTCAACCCAGGTACCTGTGGCCATCTCCAGGAATTGACACACTGGAACTCCGCACTCGCCACCCAAAGTTACGTAAGCAATTAACTATCATTGTAGCTTTTCTTGGTCAGAAGATAACTAGATATAATTGTAAACCAGTTGATCTTTTCAATTTACCTTTTCAAATTAATTTTTTTTTGTTTTTCTCTTAACAAAATGTCATTGTCAATATAAGCGTTATTTATATATATTTTTTTTTATATTGTAAATATCAAAAATTTTCCACTCAACCTATTGTAAAGATTTTGTAAATTTTAAACATTATTGTTAATATATTGTTATTTTGTTTAAATTTTGCTTTTGATTGTTTCCTCCTTAAACAGTTTCAGGAATATCAGTTGCATGAATACGCTGGCGCCCTTTTTGTTTGTTTGGTTTGTTTAATAACACTCAAATTATTTATTAAAAAAAAAATAGATACGTAAATAACTCTTCTCGCCACAGAGTGACCCTCGACCATACCTGAGTTAACCGGTTGCTACGCTTTCATAGCTTCTTCAGCAACCCGCTGAGAAGTTGTGGTTGCAACACTTATCGGTCGTTAGTTACAATTTGTGTTGAACTTAAAATATTTGGAATTGTACAATACGAACTTTAATAAAGCGGAACTTGTAGACATGACTTTTGTTTTGGGCGAGACAGACAGAAATTGTTTAGTTGCCAATAGAACTTATCATCAACGTTATCCTGAAAGAAGGATTCCTGATGTTAGCAGCTTCCAAAACCTTCTCGATAGATTTCTGGAAACTGGAAATGTCGAATATAAAAAAAGTGAAAGAACAAAACGTGTTATGAACGAAGAAGATGAGTTTTCTGTGGTGCTGGCAGCAGCTGAGAATCCCCATGTTAGTCAAAGAGAAGTGAGCTCATTAGCAGGAATAAGTAGACGGTCTGTAGGTCAAATCTTAAAAACAGATAAGTTGCATGCATATCATACTCAAATGCACCAGGAATTATCTAATGACGATTTTCAAAAGCGCCTGCAATTTTGTAATTGGGCCAGAGGTAAAATGCAAGATGATGCCAACTTCTTCAATAATATTTTATTCAATGATGAGGCAACTTTCCTAAAAACGGATTTGTTAATAGGCACAATTTCCATTATTATGCTTCGGAAAATCCTCACTTTTTTATGCAAGTTGATAATCAACACAGATGGTCTATAAACGTTTTGGGAGGAAGTACTGGAAAACGTGTAATAGGGTCACATTTCTTTGATGGATTGGAGCTACTAATCTTCATTTTTTGGAAAACTTTCTGCCATAATTATTGGTAAATCTCCCTGATAGAATTCCAAATAGGATGAGCAAGATAGTGCTCCACCACATTATTTAAATGCAGTTAGAGACCACTTAAATAATACGTACCCTCATCAATGGATTGAAAGAAACGGACCCACTAAATGGCCTGCTAGATCCCCAGATCTTACAAAAATGGATTTCTTTTTATGGGGATACGTGAAAATTGTTTATAGAGACACACCAACAACAGTTTAAAAATATGAAGGAAAGAATAATAACTGCCTTCAGATCTATCACACCGGTAGTTTTAAGAACAGTGGGAACCTTATTTCAAAAGCGCATAGAGATGTGTCAATCAAAATTGGCAACACGTGGAACATTTATTATAATTTTTTTCTAGTTATTTGAAGAAACCTCGTTTTTTTAAGTCTGTTTTTGAATTTTGTAATCATTGCTCAATAAAACGAAATGGGTTGCAATTAGTCATAGGAAGTACTTACAAAAATGTTCATTTTTTTTCTACATCACACCGTTGAAAAATATACAGGGTGTTCCATTTGAAAAAAATGAGAAAATTCAATTTAAAAAGTTCTTAATTGATAAATAATTTTTGGCCACCCTGTACAGTTTTAGGAAATGAAAATGATTCAAAAATATTAATTAGATTAGAATTAGTTATTTTGAATTTATATTAAATTTTAAGCTGGCATTTAATTAAATTATTAATATATTTGAGGTTAACCTTGTTGGTTAATAAGAAACCACTTGTTAGTGGATGCCCCAGCAGTAGTTTATTTGTCATTTTGGGACAGTTCCTGCTGGATGTTTATGTATTAACAGTTTCAATAATTTTTGTTTGCCAGTAGTTTATATTATATCCTTACATATATATATATATATTTTTTTGTATTTAGGGTCGCTCTAAAACTTTTATTTAGATAATCTCATTTCACGACTAGTACACTAATTATTGAATTTATTAAAGTACGAGACGTAAAGTCAATTTGTTTAAATTAATTTTTATAATAGTACGGAGACAATCTCCAAAATTTTAAATTTTCTTATTTAAATTTTTCTTAATGTCATATCTTAATATCGATTTCTTTTATGCTGCTTTAACCATTTCATCATAATTTAGAACAATTTTGTTGATTCACAGCCTCAGGGCCAAAATTTTGTGATAATCTAGTAGTAGAGTTTTTTTTTATTGGTGTTTAGTTTTTTTTGTTTTTTTTTCGATTCATTGCTTAAATTTTACAAATTCTAATACCTATTTTTTGTGTAATTTCTATAAAATTTGTGACCTTGGCTTAACCAATGGTATTCCATTTTGTATTCTGCTAGATCATTCTTTTCAGTAAGTTTTAAAGTTAATTAATAATTTATTTAGCCATTTTAAATTTTAACCGATAGTTTTTTCTTTGTGTGATTTAACTAAATTTGTATCAACTGGTTCCTGAATTATCATTGTTTTTCATGTAATAACTGGATCGACCAACTCTGGATCAAGCACATGGTAGTTTTGCTAGTGGCTGGACAAGAACTATAATTCGCTGTATATTTCCAACTTCGTGTCATCCTGGAACCTCCTCGTAGACCGGACAAACAATATAAGTCCTTCAACCCAGGTACCTGTGGCCATCTCCAGGAATTGACACACTGGAACTCCGCACTCGCCACCCAAAGTTACGTAAGCAATTAACTATCATTGTAGCTTTTCTTGGTCAGAAGATAACTAGATATAATTGTAAACCAGTTGATCTTTTCAATTTACCTTTTCAAATTAATTTTTTTTTGTTTTTCTCTTAACAAAATGTCATTGTCAATATAAGCGTTATTTATATATATATATTTTTTATATTGTAAATATCAAAAATTTTCCACTCAACCTATTGTAAAGATTTTGTAAATTTTAAACATTATTGTTAATATATTGTTATTTTGTTTAAATTTTGCTTTTGATTGTTTCCTCCTTAAACAGTTTCAGGAATATCAGTTGCATGAATACGCTGGCGCCCTTTTTCTTTGTTTGGTTTGTTTAATAACACTCAAATTATTTATTAAAAAAAAAATAGATACGTAAATAACTCTTCTCGCCACAGAGTGACCCTCGACCATACCTGAGTTAACCGGTTGCTACGCTTTCATAGCTTCTTCAGCAACCCGCTGAGAAGTTGTGGTTGCAACACTTATCGGTCGTTAGTTACAATTTGTGTTGAACTTAAAATATTTGGAATTGTACAATACGAACTTTAATAAAGCGGAACTTGTAGACATGACTTTTGTCTTGGGCGAGACAGACAGAAATTGTTTAGTTGCCAATAGAACTTATCATCAACGTTATCCTGAAAGAAGGATTCCTGATGTTAGCAGCTTCCAAAACCTTCTCGATAGATTTCTGGAAACTGGAAATGTCGAATATAAAAAAAGTGAAAGAACAAAACGTGTTATGAACGAAGTAGATGAGTTTTCTGTGGTGCTGGCAGCAGCTGAGAATCCCCATGTTAGTCAAAGAGAAGTGAGCTCATTAGCAGGAATAAGTAGACGGTCTGTAGGTCAAATCTTAAAAACAGATAAGTTGCATGCATATCATACTCAAATGCACCAGGAATTATCTAATGACGATTTTCAAAAGCGCCTGCAATTTTGTAATTGGGCCAGAGGTAAAATGCAAGATGATGCCAACTTCTTCAATAATATTTTATTCAATGATGAGGCAACTTTCCTAAAAACGGATTTGTTAATAGGCACAATTTCCATTATTATGCTTCGGAAAATCCTCACTTTTTTATGCAAGTTGATAATCAACACAGATGGTCTATAAACGTTTTGGGAGGAAGTACTGGAAAACGTGTAATAGGGTCACATTTCTTTGATGGATTGGAGCTACTAATCTTCATTTTTTGGAAAACTTTCTGCCATAATTATTGGTAAATCTCCCTGATAGAATTCCAAATAGGATGAGCAAGATAGTGCTCCACCACATTATTTAAATGCAGTTAGAGACCACTTAAATAATACGTACCCTCATCAATGGATTGAAAGAAACGGACCCACTAAATGGCCTGCTAGATCCCCAGATCTTACAAAAATGGATTTCTTTTTATGGGGATACGTGAAGGAAATTGTTTATAGAGACACACCAACAACAGTTTAAAAATATGAAGGAAAGAATAATAACTGCCTTCAGATCTATCACACCGGTAGTTTTAAGAACAGTGGGAACCTTATTTCAAAAGCGCATAGAGATGTGTCAATCAAAATTGGCAACACGTGGAACATTTATTATAATTTTTTTCTAGTTATTTGAAGAAACCTCGTTTTTTTAAGTCTGTTTTTGAATTTTGTAATCATTGCTCAATAAAACGAAATGGGTTGCAATTAGTCATAGGAAGTACTTACAAAAATGTTCATTTTTTTTCTACATCACACCGTTGAAAAATATACAGGGTGTTCCATTTGAAAAAAATGAGAAAATTCAATTTAAAAAGTTCTTAATTGATAAATAATTTTTGGCCACCCTGTACAGTTTTAGGAAATGAAAATGATTCAAAAATATTAATTAGATGTCTCGTAACTGGCATTCACATAAGTGTTTCTTAAAACTCTTGATTGTGATTATGGTGATTTTTTTTAATATCCATCTGCACATTGCATTATTTCAACAAAAAAATTCATTACATCCAAGTGGTTGGGAGATATTCAATGCTAATATAGGAGCGAATAGAGCCTAGAAATAGGCTTAAAAAATGTGCTGATATACATAGTATTCCATTTAAAAAAAGGCACTTGGCCCTGTAATTTGGTTTTGACTCGCCTTGTATGTTCGAAAGTATCCAGTTATAGACTTTTTTATCTAGTTTACTTGCATTTAAAAAAAAAAAATTCTAGCTATCGTAGATCTCGAGATAACGAAGTCCAACGCATTATTGCCCCACCCTGTATATGGCTAGCATACATAAAAATCAAAAATATTTGTGCTGCAAGTATGTATGCCATTTTCTCACTTTCTCAAAATCAGTAGTAGGTTAAAACTACTAAAAGACCACTTTACAAACATTCGAAGACAGAAGAATGGTCAACCGGACTATAAATTTTATTCCTTATACCATTATTTAAAGTTGCTTCCAGGAGTTAAATAAGGACATTCTTATAAATAGTACTGTAGCTGAAACTTTTAGTATAGGTGTATGATCGTTATGAGTACACTATATTGCAGCCAGTAATAATCATAAAAGTTTACTAGCAAATAACTACCAACTATTTAAAACAATAAAGTTGCATATGGTAATTACATGAAGATAATATCGGTTTTATTGGCTTCGAATGTACCACAACGTTGGTGCTGTTATAATATTTCAACTACTAACCAAGCTTTTAAATGCAGGTTCATGTTTTCTCTTTGGAAATTAATTGAAAATAACTTTTTCAATTTAGATTTCGATTATTGCCAACTTTTCACCTGTTTTATTATATATTTTTCAATCATGTTTCTATTGTATGTACGAGTTAATAAAAATGTAATTTATTTTGTTTATCGGGTGGTAAATGAATACATTTTATTTGCATTTACGACGTTGATTAACTTGCTTGTTTGCTTTTTAACCATTATCGTATCTATTACGAGTATACAACAAAAGAAAGAAAAAAGTTTCCTTCATGATTGTTGCAATAATTCATGTTGTGGAGCTATAAATAATAAATAAAACAGTACTCTTTTCTACCACTAAAATCTGCGAATGCAATCGCAGATTTTTGTGAATAGTAGTAGAAAACATAGTAGTGTGTTTTATTCATTTATGTAAGATGATAAACTACCACAGAGTAACGGCTTCTTCAACCGATTAAAAAAAACAGCCTGATATTTATTAACCATGGCTTAAAACAAGACACCAACTTGCAGATTCCAAATGTCTACCGGAGCACTTTCACTAACTGGGATGTATGCCTGCCTCCGTATTTCTGAAATTATGAAATGGTAATTAATCGACAGCAAGGATATTAGCCAGATATTTATTTTTCATGCACAGTGCATTCACTAAATTCTCTTAATACAAATACTTGCACCAACTGTAAATGTCTTTTAAAACTTTTTGTCAGTCTAATCTAAGCTTTATTATTAACAACTCTATTGCTGTTGATTTGTGACATTTAAAAGCTAATTATTATTTGTTTACTTAATTCGGTGTTTTCACTATGTGCAAATTTGATTTTTTGATGTTATTAAAATGAAGTATTTGTTATACTAAAGCACTTATTGATATTTAAACAGCATTCTATCGTCCTTCAAATTAAAATTTCAACAAATAAATAACATAAAGTTTTAGTAATTGAGCGAGCACACAAAACACGCGGTGACGTCACGGGTTATATTAGTTTCTTAAATCGCGTTTAAAAATTGTTAAACACAACATTTTATTCGCTTTATTTACGTTTTACATGAGATTAAATAAGTAACTCCTACCTAATACGGGATTTGTAAAATCTACTTTAGGAAATTTATCTGCAAAATAACGTGTTTATAACACAAAATGACACTGACAATATAACTGATGGCGTCGTGATTGCGTAGTGAATTGATGTAGTGTTTATGGCGAATAAATTTCAATACAAAATTAAAATGTCTTATTTTAAGGTATTATTCGACTGTTTCTCAAAGTGCAAGTGTTTTTAACTATAATAAAGCTTTCAGATGTTTCAAATAAAAACTGTATTTTTATACACTCTACATATGTTTCGGCTTGCTAGGCCTTTCTCAAGAGCATTACAGATGAATACTCAGTATTCATCTGTAATGCTCTTGAGAAAGGCCTAGCAAGCCGAAACATATGTAGAGTGTATAAAAATACAGTTTTTATTTGAAACATCTAAAAACATTTTTTCCCTTTTCTAAAAATAATTATTCTAAAGATGTTTCACAAGGAACCTACCACATACTCAATCCAGTGTATAATAAAGCATTATCTTCACAGAAAAAGTGAATTTAAAATTTGTGAAAACACCTAATTGTATTGAAACATATTCTTTATAGGATTTTGCAAACAGCAGAAAAAATAGCTATCTATGAGAACTAAAAGAAAAGCTATGTGTAAAAATATTAATGAAATCTTTACATTCTTTAGATTACCTGAATTCTGGTTATGCTAGCAAATTAAAATCCTAAAATAAATTTGAAATTTGAAAATTCTCATTCAACAACTAGCATCCACACAGTCCCCTACGACCATGCAGATTAAACTAGCATCTACATCACCTCCTACGGTAATGAAGATTCAGTTAAAAATGAGAATGAAAGGTCTAAAATGAATTTATTTACCTACCTTGTCTTAGAATTTTTTAGTTCTATGGATTACATTTTCATGAAATCTATTATTCTGTTTTTGGAAATCCTTAGCCTTTGAAACGCTTTTCGCACTTATTCTGAGCTCATCGGAAAGGCACAAAGCCTTTAGTATACAAAGCATACACATTTATTTTAGGATTTTAATTTGCTAGCATAACCAGAATTCAGGTTATCGAAAGAATGCAGATTTCATTAATATTGTGACATTGTTCTGACAATAACTAAATTAAGTTAAATTAAATCACTTATAAATAATTAACATATAAAAATATTTTAAAACGGATATGCACAACACATGTCTTCTTGTCATGTAATGCAGCAAACGTTTTTTAAGAAAACATTTTGAAAGTACAATGAAATTGCACTATGCCTTCTACAAAAGAAAGAAAAAGCCTTTACCTATGTAAACGACAATGACACAGAGCGGTTTCACTCTGCAGAAAAGAGAAGTTTTTGGGAGAAGAATTTCTTGGTGATTGAGTTCAGATTATATCGAACAGAATGACAATATTTTAATTTTAAGCATAACTTTGGCGATGTATAAAAATATTTCATAATATGACGACGCGCCGGTCTAGATGGGGATACCTCCAAAGTGGGGTGAAATTTTGTTATTTTTATCGAATTTTATACCATTGGTACGTTTGAAAACGAAGGAAAGTCTCCTACAAAATATATTCGTAATTATTCCATCCTGATTAACTATCCAATCTCCTATTAGGACATTTAGAGCTAGCCACAAGCGATAGAAAATTTTAATTGACGCCTATCCTAAATTCTTCCACCTCCCATCCAAAATTTACAGACATATATTTCAGCGATTTTAAAATATTTTGTGCTTCGATTGTTACAATCACTTTGCTATTGTATGAAGTTGAAATCGCATGTTCTCGAGATGTATCTCACTTACTTTGGGTGGTATACTGATGTCACTTATTCGTATACAATTAACTAGATAGATATTATGTGTTTGTACTCTAGACGTATTGAACTGTTAATCAATGTATGCAAGTATTAATCAAATTTAAATCTTATTATTGGCTTCTGCATTTTAAGCTTCTTATGATTTTGTGTTCCGAATTGTCATCAGATTTCACATAATCTTCGCGTGCGTTAAGGTGGCCATTCCCTAGAAAGAGACATCCGATAGGGAAATATTTATTGTTTTTGCCCATAACTTTTTTTTCTTAGTGCGTATATATAAAAAAACTATAAGAGTACCTAAGTAGAACATAACAAAACTATTACTATGAATTTTCATTCAATAATTTCAGTGATTTGCAAGATAGCTAGATTTAAAACTACGAAATAGGAAGATTAACATAATATTTAAATATAATTATATGCAAATGCAACTTCCTGGAACTGTAAAAGGTCTATAACAATAGAAACAAATGAAAATATATTACCAGAAAATACAAGTAATTATTCAAACTTTTACAAAATACTTAGCACAGATAAGTTTAAAACATATATCCTTCTTATAACCATTATAAGAAAGAAAATATGCCCATTATGAACAGTACGACTGTTATCATAATGTTATTTTTAATTTAAATTATCCTGCTCAATGAAACCCAAAGATAATCAAAACAAAAGCACTTACCGATATAGCAGTAACACAAAACTTTAGAACATCCACAGACACGTGTTTCGATATCTATGTCTCTTCGGTGTGGCTTTTTCTAAAGTTCACAATCAACTGAAAATGTAAGCAAATACTCGTGTTATAACTATCAAAGGATTACCAGAACAGGATATTAAAAATTAAAATCAGATTATAGGAAATTCCCATTAAAGGAATAATATCCTGTTCTGGTAATCCTTTGATAGTTATAACACGAGTATTTGCTTACATATTTCAGTTGATTGTGAACATTAGAAAAAGCCACACCGAAGAGACATAGATGTCGAAACACGTGTCTGTGGATGTTCTATAGTTTTGCGTTACTGCTACATCGGTAAGTGCTTTTGTTTTGATTATCTTTGGGTTTCATTGAGCAGGATAATTTAAATTAAAAATAACATTATGATAACAGTCGTACTGTTCATAATGTGCATGTTTTCTTTCTTATAATGGTTATAAGAAGGATATATGTTTTAAACTTATCTGTGATAAGTATTTTGTAAAAGTTTGAATAATTACTAGTATTTTCTGGTAATATATTTTCATTTGTTTGTATTATAATATTTAAATTTAAATCCAGCTATTTTGCAAACCACTGAAATTATTGAATGAAAATTCATAGTAATAGTCTTGTTTTGGTTCTACTTAGGTACTCTTACAGTTTTTTTAAATATACGTACTAAGAAAAAATAGTTATGGGCTAAAATAATAAATATTTCCCTATCGGATGTCTCTTTCTAGGGAATGGCCACCTTAAGGACAATAACACTACACAGTCTGAGATGATTGCAATAAATAAATCATAGCGGATCGCCGAGAATGTAGAAAAATTGACTTCGAGAATTGTCAAAAAATGTCATTTTTCGTTTACTTATGCTAAGCTGATTTCTTGATGGCGACAAAATGCCAATTTCCATTTTTCCGTAGAGGAATCATTCAGCCTTCTAATCAATGTAATTATTCGTTGTATTATTAGTTACACACGTTTATTGGCTTCTCCGACGGAACTATTTGAACATTATAAAAATTTATCATATTGCCTCTTTTTGGGCGATATTACAGGAATACAGTTTTTAAATTCCAGTCCAATTTTCTGGCATATTTTTTTTTTTATATATAAAATGACTTCTTCATGATATCTACTAGACTACTGTTAAGGAATTTACATATCCGGCCTTCTTTTCGATGATAAATGCCATCAGTTTGTTTGAATCAACATTTTTGTAGGAAACATATAATTTCGTAGTTGTTTCCTATAAATCTATATTAAGTAAAATGTTGTCGTAGAAAAAGTATGGTAAGGGACTCACACGAAATTGCTCATTCAGGATTTGTTGCATAACAGTATATTGCTTTTTACATGAATAGGATTTATTCCCTAAAATATTATTAAATAAAATAATATCGGTCTGCTACAATTATATTTCATGATAAATCACAATTGTTGTAAAGAAAATAGTCAAACTTAAATCGAACTTTTCTCTCATATTTTTTATAACAGAACCTAAATGACTAAAACAAATGTTTTTAATTTGGTTTACAAAATTACTTTATGTACCAGTTTACCAGTTAGAAACTAACTTCAGCAGAGAACAGAAATTTATAAGTCAATAATTAACTTCTTCTCAACTTACTTTAACGGGCTTAAAGTTATTAAGGAATAAAATTCGTTCTGAATAAAAATATTAGGAAGTAAAATGGAAGGCAAGCTATAAATACTCTAAGTGACTAATTTTATTCGAATTATCTTTAGATAATAGCCAAAGTTGACGACTTCATTAACGATTGTTATGCTATACTCCGGTGGATCTCCAGTTCCTTATTATTTGCTCCCAAATTGAGCAGTGTAACAACCATATCAAATACTGCCGTCAAAAGAGTCATTAAATTTTAATGAACTCTACACTTTTATTGCTTATACAGTACATTTACGGATGTGATCGTTGTATAATTTTATTTAATTTTTCGACTCAGACTGTGCAAATTTGATAATTAAATGGACACCATAATAAGGTTCTACAATTCATTATTTTATATATTATTACGATATAAAATGGAACATGAAACATGATAGAGTGGGAGGAGTTGCGTTACAACTAATAAGATCCCATTTATTAAATATCTCTGAATCAATTTGCACTGAAGTGCAGTGAACTAGTCCCCAATGAATAAAAAGGAGAATCCTTAGGGTCGATGTTAAGTGCTCATGATATCTTATACAGATTCGTCATTGGGTGTTTTTAATCAAGAACTAGTAACGTTTCGCTTAAAAATTGTAATATACTAGAAATACGTAAAAAATGATGGTTGACAAGCTTCTGGCGATCACCCCTTCTGACAAATATGGCCCAATTTCAAAAGGAGTACCATGCTATTTTACAAAGGTGTTAATAGTACGGCAGCCCGTAACCAAAATTTTCAACTTATGGCCTAATAGGAAATTCCCGCGTCAATACTCATTTCTTTGAACAAGAATAAAAAAAGTTCAGGGCGCTGGAAATTTTTTGCGTTGCGAAAGGATTGAACATCATTCAACATGTGAAAAATTACGGCTCATCTGAGTAATCACCTAATGTCCGTTTACTGTTTCTTGGTGTTCATAAATATGTATAGTTCGAGGAAAAAATGAAAACGGAAATTTTGAGTGCTGGAACAGGCGGAAATTTGTGTCATCGCCAAATGTCCGTTCCGACAATTCTCGTCTATTTCTGAAGTTTTTCTATCACAAAAGAGTAAGAATGGATGTTTTAATCGTTGCATATGCTAGTACGTGCATTTCAGTTTTGCGTCTTTTTTAGGCTAATTTTGGTACTCTCTAATGTCCGTTGTCTAATCAAAATGATGTTTTATATGAAGAAACATATATGAAAAATATGAACGGACAATTTTCAACCTGATATGTTGAAAAGAATCACTTTTCATCGCAGTTCAATAACAAGAGCGCACAGTGTCTTATGGTGATGCAGCTGCGTAAAACTTCGCTCTCTATATTTTTTGGGCGCTTAGTCGAATGCCAGTAGTCTCAGTACTCCCCCCCCCCCCGGACGCACCCCTATGAGTAAGAAAGCAACACTGAAATGAGAATTTTATTAATGTCGAACTACAAACTGATTTTTTGATGTTAGTATACGATGCGGAATTATTTTTTCAAGTAAAGAGAAACCGAATGCGCGCTTTGATGTTAATAAATTTGATGTTCTAGGAGACTTTTTTGCCGATAGGGGAGCCACTGGTTGGTGGAGGGAACTGTTGATATGGAAGTTTTTATGATTTCTTTGTGTTCTACTCATGTTAGAAAGCTGAAAATATGAAAATCATCGCTAGAAACGGGTAATTGTATACTACCTTGAACATCCTAGGCTGTGATTGTCGGTTGTATATGCAGAAACGGCCGCTTCTATGTACTTCTGCTTTTATTATAATGAGAACTTACAGGTTCAGGGCATATATGAGAAATAAACGAGAACTTTTTCCTATAAGATATAAAAATTATCAATTTTATTGATACAATCTAATTTATTTTAATCGACCTCGTCTGACGAGTTCTCTTCAATATCGGAGTCGTCTCCATAATTCGCTTCTTCTGATGTCAATACAGAGATGTTTACGTCGGTGCCTTGGGTAATGAAGGAGTACAGCATCTCTATGAATCGCGCGCCATAGTGACGAGATGCATTTAGTATATATGCCACCGCGTCAGGTGCATTTCGTGGAGCTGTACAGCAGAAATGTCCGTTCATTTTTTTTCCGATTAGTTGAACCATATTTTATGATTTAAAAAAAGTTTCAGTCATTTGGGAGAAACATTTTTATTATCTTATACAATTTGGATTTTTATTATTGACATTGTAAAACATATAAAATTTCCGTTCTGTATTGATTCTTCTTTTATTCGACATCTATAATCACAATTTATCGAGAACGGACATTAGGGGATACAAAAGTCACGTCTTCTTTTTAACGGACGGAAAATAATTTTCCCGGCTACTGCAACGTTGAGGTAGTCTTTTTCAGAGGAAAATTGATTTTGTTTTGTAGTAAACTTTAACCCTATGCAATACACACCAACAGTAGCAATGAGGCTGTCAGTGAAGGAACAGTTAACATCTTCACAGACGGATCGAAAAAGAAAGAAGGAACAGGTTGTGGGGTATACTCCAGGAACCTGCAAATTCAAATTAAATGGGCTATGGACAAACAAACTAGTATAATACAAACAGAATTGGCGGGAATAACCATAGCCGCAAAAGAAATTTCCCGTAGACAAATAACGGGAAAAACAATAAGAATCTACACTGATAGTAGACAATCACTATTGGCTCTACAGAGACACAAAATAACAACAGGGTCAGTATGGGAATGCCATCAGGCACTCGTGGGCGCCTCCAGCATGAACAGTGTCATTTTATGCTGGGTCAAAGGGCATGCACATTGCACAGTGCAGAGGCAACAGGAAATCTGACAGTCTGGCTAAGCAGGCAGCCAGTCTAAGTATACTTAGACCTGGCCCTTCCAATATATTGCCGACCTCAGCAATAATGCTAATGATTAAAGAAAACACCCACAGAAAATTTAAAAAACTGTGGGATGAAATTCATAGTTGTCAGTTGGCCAGGGATCTGCTTAGATACCCCGACAAGGATACAATGATGATCTACCTGGGAATGTCCAGGAAGAACCTGCGCTTCGCGACAGGAATTCTTACTGGTCATTGCCAGCCGAGGAAGCACCTTTATAACATGAAGTCGAATGACACACCCCTATGCAGAGGTTGTGAACAAGAAGACGAAACTGTCCAACACGTACTCTGTGAGTGCCCGGCAGTCTCCTCTAGCAGAGAATCCATTTTGGTAGAACGTTGGCCTACTTTGGCCGACTTGAGGGATATTCCCCTAGGCAGCATCACCACCTTTTTCACAAGATTAGGATGGTTGGAGGCCTAGGTGGAATCTTGTATCCCTCGGCAGGATGTACAGGGGGCCCAATGGGGCCTAGGTGCTGCGGTCACTTAAATGTGACTGCCCTCCCACAAACTCCAACTCCAACCCGGTGATCGAAATTAGCATTAGGTGATAACAGTTGATTTTGGTCACGGGCTGCCGTACTGTAAGTTTGAAACAATGTTTTAAGCCTAAAAGTATTTATCGTGTTGACAAGAAACAGTCTACACACAAACACACATATATTTACACACACACAGATATTTACTTCCACATAAACATAGTGGAGTAGAAGTACAGTAATCGTAAAATAAAAACAAAATTTTTTAATAGACTTAAAACGTCAAGAGTAGATTCTAAATTTGAGCGAAACAAATTTTCTGTCTGTTGGTCTGTAATTTTTTGTGCGCACGTTAGAAGATGTTAGCTTGAAATTTGGTGTGCATATGTATCAGGACGAGATCTGGAAGTGGATAATATTTTGTGCTAACTCCGGTGAAGGGTTGAGGGTAAAATTGGGGTCGAATTTGGTGTATATACTAGATGCCAGGGCCTCAGATTTTTTTAGAATATTTTCCCCTCCGTCCCCAGCACCCTCGCTATATTATTGAAGGGGTTGACACAATAAAATTGAGATATTCGCTTGATATTTCGTACACGTATGTATTATGACGACACACCACCTCTAATTCAACCTTTAGCAAATTGTTATTTAAGATATTAAATTCAACTTTTACGTCAAAATGTTCTGGTGTAGTTCTATAAGTGGTGCAACATACTTCACTAAGTGTGGAAATACCAAACAGGATGTCGAAGTAAGACAAGTAGCTTTAATGTGTAAACCAATTACGTCGTTATTTAGAAATTCAGCTAAACTGCTTACAAACCACCAAGACAATCGCTCTAAATCCAAATGGGAACAGATAGACAGGTCGGACCACTGGAGAAGATGGTGAATATTTATTATTCTCTGTCAGTAAGGTAGATTCATATTAACGGATATCGAAAAATAATAAATTCACAATAATGAAATGAAATAGTTAAGTACCAGGCAATGTTAAAATTATGAGCAGACAATAAATGTTATTAATGATAATGATATCGAAACTTTCAAGTACGAAGCGTTAAGGTTCCGAAAAATTCTATATCCCGAATATTTTATGCAATATTTATTTATATACTAGAAAACGCTGCGCGTTTCCTAGCTCCTACAGGAGGGGTGATATCTTAAGTTGTCAAGGCGAGTGCTGTCGCACTCATTTAGGTAATGCTTGGATCAATATAAAATACTTCGTTTTTCAGTTTTCAGTTGTTCAGTTCTTAATATTATTCTATTTCGATTTAAAATTCGTCATCAGCCACCTGAAAAACTTCTAGGTACCGATTTTCAGTCGAATCGGACCATAAATGATACGTATGGCCCACTATTTTGGCGCCGCCATGTTGAATGTTGAAAGCTTTGTTTTTCAGTTTGCAGTCGTTCAGTCAGGTTTTCGGATCTTCAGTTTTTCAAACAAATCCAAATTTTCAGTTTTTTAATTTTCAGTTTTTCAGTGTTTGAATTTTCCACTTTTACATTTTTTCAAATTTTCAATTTTCAGTTATTTAGTTTCTGGTTTTTAGTTTTTCAATTTTTCGCTTTTAAATTTTTTGTTTTCTAGTTTTTCAGTTTTCCAATTTTCAGTTTTCTGTTTCCAGTTTTCTGTTTTTCAATTTTCAATTTTTAGATTTTCAGTTTTTAGTATTTCAATCTTCCAGTTTTCTATTTTTAGTTTTTCAATTTTCTGTTTTTCAGCTGTTCAGTTCTTCAATTGTCAGGTTGTCGGTTCTTCTTTTCAGATTTTCAGTTGTTCAGTACTTCAGTTGTCAGGTTTTTAGTTCCTCAATTTATTTTTCAATTTTCTTCCAATTTTCAGTTTTTTAGTTCTTTAGACCTTCGTCTTTAAGTTTTTCAGTTTTCAGTTTTTCAATCTTCCATTTTTTTGTATTTTAGTTCTTGTTTTCCATTTTCAGTTTTTCAGTTGTTGAGTTCCTGAGTTGTCAGATTTTCGGTTCTTCTTTTCAGGTTTTCAGTTTTTAGTTCTTCCATTTTCAGTTGTTTAGTTCTTCAGTTGTCAGGTTTTCAGTTCCCCAATTTTTCAGATTTTCAATTTTTTTCCAATTTTCAGTTTTTTGGTCCTTTGGTCTTTCGTTTTTCAGTTTTTAAATTGTTCGGTTTTCAGTTTTTTAGATTTTCAGTTTTTAGTTCTTCAGTTTTCAGTTTTTGAATCTTTTGTTTTCCAATATTTTCAATTTTTCGATTTTCAGTTTTCCATTTTTTCAGTTTTAATGTCAGTTTTTACGTTTTTCAGTTTTTGGTTTTTAGTTCTTCAGTTTTCCGTTCTTCAGTTTTCAGTTCTTCAATCTTCCAGTTTTTCGTTTTTCAATTTTTTCACTTTTCCTTTTATCAGTTTTTCATTTTTTCAGTTTTAATGTTTTCAGTTTTCCAGTTTTTCAATTTTTTTACTTTTCCATTTTTCAGTTTTTCAGCTTTAATGTTTTCAGTTTTCCGTTGTTCAGTTGTTTAGTTTTTGGATTTTCAGCCTTTGAGCTTTAATAAAAAAAATTCAGTTTTTAATATTTTCCAGTTTCGATGTCATATTTGTTATCTGTGACGTGAAAAACTCCCAGCTACAGATTTTCAGTCGAGTAGGAGCGTAAATGATAAAATCTGTCCGCCATATTGTGCCGCAATGTCGAATTTATCAATTTCCATGTCATATTAGTAATTTGTAATTTGTGTAAGATGTTTACTAAAATAACTAAACAACAAATTTAAAATGTTTAGAAATATACCGTCGGATCTACAGATAACGATTGTAGTTAGATTTTTTCAAATTGTCCGAAAGAAATAAATAAACCCATAATTGCATTTTTCGTGATTAAAACAATACGCGCAAACTCAATAATTGTTTTCGATGCAGATTTGCGAATACATTGCAATATACAGGGTGATTCACGTAGGCCATTCATTAGAAGTTTTTCAACTTGCAGTTGGATTAGAAACTTGAAATTTGGTATGCAGCCATAATCGATCATGCCCGTTCTATCTAAAATATTTTCAGTGCTCCAACTATACAGGGTGTGCCAAAACTTGGTACCAACTTTCTTATTTTAAACAGAAACCTATATTTTTCTTTACATGGTTCGATTGGTCTTCTAATTCTGAGTTTAGAGAACCTAAGTTTTGTTAACATATCTATTACAATTTTTGACACATGTCCAATTTTTTGAAAAAAAATTGTCGCTGTAGTAGCTTACGAACAAATTTGTATCTCGCAAACCTTTCAAAATTATGAAACCAAATTTGTGAAGCAGTTAGCTGGAAGTCCAGGCTAACTTTTGATGTCCCATCGGTGGTCCCATTTTGTACCATATGAGCGCAGTCGATTTTCAAATGTCGCAATCAAAAATTGTCAAAAAGTCAATTTTTTCAAATCGCACCTACTATTATTTTTTCACACCATTCGAAAGAAAATTGAATTTTAGGGTGAGTTACTTAAGCATTCCCTATACCTAACTTCACCCCATATCGAGTTATTCAATAAAAATCAAGAAATACCTTATCTTGCCGAGAGATTCCTTACTTCATCAAGTATGCCATGGAAACAAAAGACAGTTGTAATCATTTTTAAAGAAAACTATGGATTCTTATTTAATTACACACAACACCAACAAATTATTATTAACGAACAAGAACAATGTTGACAATAATGAAATGAAATAGTTAAGTACCAGGCAATGTTAAAATTATGAGCAGACAATAAATGTTATTAATGATAATGATATCGAAACTTTCAAGTACGAAGCGTTAAGGTTCCGAAAAATTCTATATCCCGAATATTTTATGCAATATTTATTTATATACTAGAAAACGCTGCGCGTTTCCTAGCTCCTACAGGAGGGGTGATATCTTAAGTTGTCAAGGCGAGTGCTGTCGCACTCATTTAGGTAATGCTTGGATCAATATAAAATACTTGGTTTTTCAGTTTTCAGTTGTTCAGTTCTTAATATTATTCTATTTCGATTTAAAATTCGTCATCAGCCACCTGAAAAACTTCTAGGTACCGATTTTCAGTCGAATCGGACCATAAATGATACGTATGGCCCACTATTTTGGCGCCACCATGTTGAATGTTGAAAGCTTTGTTTTTCAGTTTGCAGTCGTTCAGTCAGGTTTTCGGATCTTCAGTTTTTCAAACAAATCCAAATTTTCAGTTTTTTAATTTTCAGTTTTTCAGTGTTTGAATTTTCCACTTTTACATTTTTTCAAATTTTCAATTTTCAGTTATTTAGTTTCTGGTTTTTAGTTTTTAGTCCAGGCTAACTTTTGATGTCCCATCGGTGGTCCCATTTTGTACCATATGAGCGCAGTCGATTTTCAAATGTCGCAATCAAAAATTGTCAAAAAGTCAATTTTTTCAAATCGCACCTACTATTATTTTTCCACACCATTCGAAAGAAAATTGAATTTTAGGGTGAGTTACTTAAGCATTCCCTATACCTAACTTCACCCCATATCGAGTTATTCAATAAAAATCAAGAAATACCTTATCTTGCCGAGAGATTCCTTACTTCATCAAGTATGCCATGGAAACAAAAGACAGTATTAATCATTTTTAAAGAAAACTATGGATTCTTATTTAATTACACACAACACCAACAAATTATTATTAACGATCAAGAACAATGTTGACGAAATTTTTCGAATGCAAGATCTATGTAGACCTTCTTCTTGCCATCGAGATATAGAACGGGTTTACTATCGCCCTATTTATTTTGAATTTGAGCCGAATCGGACCATAAATGATGAAATATGTCCTCCAACTTGTGCCGCCATTTTGAATTTTTCTATTTCAATGTTATCGACCTCGGGAACCGAATGCCGAATCTGAGCGGAATTGGATGATAAACGATAAACATTATCCGACATTTTGAATTTTGCGATTCCGACGTCATTTTCGTGATCGACGACAAATAAAATATTGATTTAAATGCTGTGTTAATTGGTTAAAAAAAATAGCAAAAAGTAGTAAAAAATTATTAATTATTACCAAGCAACACTCTTTCAACAGTCTCTATGACAAAATTTTCCCGGTATTATCAATGCTCTAGGTGTATTATAGGTGATAAAATTTCACCGATACACTATGTTCTGTAACATGAACGCTTTTTAAAGTACACTGTGAATGATTTGAGTACACATGGTTTAACGTATTAATGCAATATATAAAATCGTCCTAATTTTCTCGGTGGATTGTCTACCACATGTACCTTCTTCTAGAAGTAAAATTCAACGAATGCACAGAATAATAGATTTTATTGGAGCATTGAAAAAGAGAACAAATTCTGTTTCTGAAATGTCAGAAAACACCCGTGACAAGCACCAGTGAAAATTAATCGACTAATTCCTGTGGCTTAAATACACGTAGCTCTTTTCATTTGAGTGCCTTGTGGCCAGCTACCTAATGGAAATTGGTTATCGGTGACTGTTCCTCTTGAACCGCATTAAGAATTCGTTCCTCTCGTCGATGCGTCTAGACGTGTCAGAAGTTTTTCAAGTGAATTTCTTTCACCTGTCTCACCTCCACGTTCAAAGCACTAGTAGTTTTATCGTTACTGGCACCTAACGTTTGTATCCCGTCTAAGCACAACAGATGTAATAAAGTCTTTCGATGTCCAACAGGAATTAAATAAATGCAAACAGCATTTAAGATACATGGCATTTTATTAGAGTCTGCTATTTTCCATTAATATTCGATATTTTTTTCAAAGCTATTGAATGTTCTCCTAAGAGATGATTGTGCAATTTTCTTGGGAAATTCTCTCAAAATAGTATATTATTATATGAGCAATTATGATAGCCCAAGAGCCGGAGGCGAATGGCTCAAATCATTTGAATGAGTAATGATCATAATCGCGAATGTAAGTAATATGTGTAGAAAATAGTATATTGTGTACCTAGTAGGAGAAGTCTGACATTCCCCGACGACTGTTAGTGCATTCTGTGAGTCTAAACAGCGTTGCGCCTGACCCCTCGTTGCTAAGTACTGAATTATATTACAAAAGAGGACTAAATTGGTAGCTAGAGGACTAAATTTAAGGGAGTGTCTACGCAACTGCTGCGGCGGATCTTTTTCACGACTTATTGAACCGCCGCACAGAGAAAATTCATTATTTTATGTTATTTTCTGAGAAAAAGACGGGGGACACCCCCCGCACCCCCTTCTTTTTGTCTGCGACACTAATACTGCCTGCGGGGCTGATAATTTATTAACAATTATTTAGCAAAATAAAAATCAACCTAACTAACCCAACCACAACATACAATGCAAGCAATTCAACGCGCACTTTCCGGTACTTTCGCTGCTTTCGTTCAGAAAAGTGATTCGTAATCATAAGGTACCTATTTCATGTGTTGTCTCTGTCCCTACCATGCAATTTTGTATCGTATGATTACTGTTCATTGAAATTCTGTTTATTATGATTACGAATCACTCTGCTGAACAGCTGAAGGAAAGCAGCTCTGTTGTGATGCGACCGTGGCGTAATCTAGGCTTTAAAATAACGAGGGTGGGAGGATGAACGGCGTGCGACGGGTAAAGGAATTTTTCAAATTCCAAACCCATATGCCTCATGGGCCAACGCGACAAATAAATCTTTAATTGCCAAATAAGAAACAACTTTTTTATTCTGTGAATGTAATTTAATTTTATTTACGACCAAGTCGAAAAATACATTTTTATTGAATATGTTTATTGAGGACTAGATTTGCTTGGGGAGTACTAGGGTACTAAATATAATTCAAAAGGACCAAATTTAGTCCCAAAGGACTAAAAATGCCAACACTGAGTCTAAACCTCGAAAAACACAAATATTTTCTAACTTGTTCCCTCCACCTGTTATCGAGAATGCTAAGCACGACGGCAGTGGTTAAATTTCTCTCCGAGGTCACCCCACTCCCCAAACGGTTAAAAACTACCCCCGAAAGGGGTAAACCGTGTATCCGCCAATCCTGTGTTACTCCCGTTTTCGAGGATGCTGAGCACGATAGTGATATCAAGACCCCCTACTTAACTCCAGCCAACCTCCCAAATGGCCAAAAACCACTCCCCAAAGGGGTGAAACGGGGATAGGCCATCTTCTCTCGGATAAACCCGCGAAAAAAATAAACGTTTTCGAAGATGCTGAGCACAATGGTGTTGTCAAGACCCCTTCGACCCCCGCCAACCCTTAAACGACCAAAAACCACCACCGAAAGGAGTAAACTGCGGATAGGCCCTCTCCAGCCAAACTTGTGCTACCCCCCGTTTCGAGGATGTTGAGCTCGATGGTGGTGTTGGATCTTCTCCACGAGATCAGTCGTGTAGGTATTAACAGTAACTGAGTTCCTGTTTTTATGCCAGCGGACGCAGAAAAGGAATCTTTCACGTGGACCAACTACAGCAAAAGTGGCGACGCGGAGATGCTGCGCGGGATGATGTGTACCGGATAACATCTTTGTGTCTACTCTTCGTCGTCGCGAGCTCGCATACTTTTGAATTAAAGTCTTCCGTAAAAAAATCAAAAAAGAACGAGGATAATGATAATTTTGCCCGTTTAGTAAGAAGTAAGAGTGTAATCATATTTTTGTCCGTTTGCTGAGGAAGGAGAGGTCGCGATATTTTATTCATCCTCCACATTCTTGAAAATGGGGGGTAACACGGGTTTATTAGAGGGAAGACAGCCTATCCGCGTTTCACATTTTTAAATACCTCATTTTCATACGAATCTAATGATACCAAAATTTTGAAAATCCGCTCAGAAATATTTGAGATTTCAGCCAAAATACAATGCAACCAAGCTTTTAGAAACATGCGGCTAATAGATAATAGATTAGTGGGCTTTGGAAACTAAAATGGCACATTTCTTGTAAATCTGGTAACCTAATAACATTGGAAAAATCATAGTAGCCATTGAATGTAATAAAACAATATCAGCTGTCAGACAGATTCGTGTAGTTATAGGCAATCTTGAGCTATCAAACATTTAATAATTGTGAGCGCAAAGAACGTTACAATTAAGTTTAGCATAGGTATGTGGAGGTAACACAATTACATCCACAAGGAGATGTGCAATATAATGCGACATCAGTTCGGTTTTCAGAGTTTTATTTAAATGAACATAAATATCGGGCCTATAAATAAATAAAAATCGATTCCGTTTGAACAATTAAACTTAAGCTAGGTAACAGTAGGTATCTTTAAAATAATTAATATAATTAAAGCATAAATTGACATTTATAGATATTGTTCAAAATGTCCACCATTTTTTTCTATACACAATTCGGCTCTGCGTACAGTTGCTTGAATGGCTCTACGCAATTCAGCCGGCGTTATATCATTAAGAGCCCGTACGACTTTATTTTGCAGCTCTTCACGGGTATTTGAAGAAGTTTTATAAACTTTATTTTTGAGAGTGCCCCATACATAATAGTCGAGGGGTGTTAAGTCAGGTGACCTAGGAGGCCACCTGATATGACTTTGACTTGCGATAAGGCGTTCACCATGCAAGTTGTTTAAATATTCCATCACTCTTCTGGAATTATGTGGGGGAGCACCATCTTCTTGGAAAAACAGATTTTGTAAATAGGCAAGAGGAAGTAAGTCAAGAAATTCTGCTGCCTGGTTTTGTAAAAAGAATAAATATCGTTCGCCAGTAAGTGTTCCATCAAAAAATATGGGTCCAATTATTCGATCTCCAAGTACTCCAAGCCAACAGTTAAACCCAAATCTTTCCTGAATATTCCCCCGCCCTACCAACCTCGGATTTTCTTGAGCTCAGTACCTAGTATTATTTCTGTTAAACATACCTTGGTTCGTAAATCTACTTTCATCTGAATATAAAATATGAAAAGGAAAACCTGGGTTTTGTTGTACTGCATTTAAGAACCAGTTGCAATATACTAGCCTCCTGTCGTTATCTTCTCCATAAAGATGTTGGTGTATTTGGTATTTATAAGACCGAAACTTATGTTTCTTTAAAATTCTGCAAACCGAAGACTGACTAATGTCGCATTCCATAGACAATTCCCTTGTTGATGTTGTTGGGTGTACCATCACAAATCCTAATACATCAATTTCTTTGTCCTTACTTACAATAAATGTTTGATGGCCATCTTGTTGATTGGGTTCGTTTCGTAATTCTTGTTACACTCTGGCAAACAAGTATCTGCTTGGATGACGTCTGTTGGGATATCGTTGCTGATACAGTTCTGCAGCTGCAGTTGAATTTTTGAGACGCTCTCCATATATCAGTAACATATCGACTTTTTCATTTCTACTAAAATTATTCATTTTCTTTAATTTTTACTCAAAGAGATTTCCGCAACGCTTTATTTTCTATCTTTCTGACAGCTGATATTGTTTTATTACGTTCAATGGCTACTATGATTTTCCCAATGTTATTAGGTTACCAGATTTACACAGAAATGTGCCATTTTAGTTTCCAAAGCCCACTAATCTATTATCTATTAGCCGCATGTTTCTAAAAACATGAACAAAATTTGATTTTTGAAAATTTCAGGCCGGTATCTTTTTCCTTGAAACCTCTACTTTAGGAAGGTGTAAAAAAATCATATTGTTACTGTGGAAAAACATTTTCAAAAATGGAATAAACTAAAAAGACACTTTTTTCAAGATCGATTTTTCCGTGAATGTCACTAATTCTTCATTGTTCATTTAAATGAAGTATTGAAAGTAGTGCAAAACGGTAATTTTAATGTTTTGTAGGATCTCAGCTAATTCAATGGATGTATTAATAATTAGGGCATCACCATCTTCTCCTGCTTGTTTATAAAAAATTCGTTCCGATTGAAATGTTTCTGACACTGTTTCTATCAATTTTTTTTATTTTATTCATTAGACATAAAATTCTCCGGAGTAAATGGAATTTTTTTATGACTACGAAGCTCAAATAATAATAATAATAATAATAATAATAAATGTCTTTATTTCCATTAATATTTACATATGATAATGAACGGATACTTCCTTCAGTTTTTCTGCGTGAACGTTTGCCTTTCTTCGTACTCATTGAACTTGCTGTTGAAGCGGTTAATGTTGATGCTGTCTTTATAGTAGTCACATCAGCTTCGGGATACCCATCAAATACAACGTAACTGTTTGTTGCGTGCTGACTCTGTACGTAATGCAAATACTTATTAACGATTTCATCAATCATATCATTCTTTTGCCAAACTACTTTGTGTAGCAGAAATCCACCATCAACAACGTGTATAGTATTACTGGAGATCAGCAATGCATCAATGCTCGTGAATTCATCGTAAAGATGCGATTTAACGTTTTTTTTTTTGAGGCCATTTTCAGTAAATAGTGACAATGGAAATGGAGCAAGCTCATACTTCAAATACTTTTTCTTATCATATTTGCTGCTAATATTCAGAGAATTTCTTTGAAACAGTAACAGTGGATTAATTACTACAGTCTCGTCATTCAGTTTTACAGAACAATGAACCGTTTTGAGAGACATGACTTTATTTTTCCTCTAGAATTTGACACTCTCAAAATTATTTCCGATAACCATGTTCAAATATTTTCCCCTTCCTCATACGTTTTATAGCAGTTTATCATTCCATCCCCAATAATAGAAAAAGCGTAGTAGAAAAACTACTCCGCCATAATTCAACTTCGAATAATTTGAAAGATGTATGTCAATAAAATTGTTTTTAATGTATGTGCCCATAAGGCACAAACAAGTTTTTTTTCCTAAAAATGGTATTTTTAGCAATTTTTTAAAAATTGTTGTTTAAACATTTTGATTTTCAGCAGTCCGAACCTTAAACGGTTAATTAAAATTTCCCTATTACCTATTGCTTTAAAATTACCGTTTTGCATCACCTTCAACACTTCATTTAAATGAACAATGAAGAATTAGTGACTGACGGAAAAATTGAACTTGAAAAAAGTGTCTTTAGTTTTTTCCATTTTTGACAATGTCTTTAAATAGCAACAATATGATTTTTTTACACCATCTTAAAGTAGAGGTTTCAACGAAAAAAACAGCGTCCTGAAATTTTCAAAAGTCAAAACATTGTTAATCAACTTTTTTGATTGAAAATTAGACCTTTTTTTCAAATTAAATTCCCAAAAGAATCAAAAAATAAATATTACTCTTCAAAAAAACTACAACTTTTTTGGGGCATAAATATGAACATTCTCACCGAATTTCATCAAAATCAAATTAATTTTGTGGAAGGTAAAAATAAAAAACCAAAAAATAGATTTTTGACGTTTTGCTCAATATCTTTGAGGTTATGTAAAAAAATGGTTTCAATAAAAGTTGTAGAACTCTCAATTAGCTACAACTTCAATATTAAACTGTTTTCGATAGGATGTTCACTTTTGACAGAAGTCGTAAAAATACACGTTTTACCCCTAGAGACACACCTTGTCGCACACCCACCCCACTTCCGGTTATCTGTTGCGGTTCAATCGATTTTTTCCCATTTACATACCATTAATTCTAAATTATCCCACGACCCATATACTGCTAAGAATTTTTCAGATTCTTGACCACTGAAAACCGGTTTGGCACTGGTCTATCTCTACGAGCAATACATCAATTTTAAAAATGTGGCGATCGAATGCAATATACTCCTCGTTTTGTATTTGCGAAGAGTATTATAAATACCAAAAAAGAAAGAAAAAATCGGTGAAGGTGTCTGCACAAAATATCTCACTTTATTTACTACCTTTTATTTATTAATTGTATTTCTGTTAGATCGCCCTGTATTTTTTTTCAACTAATAGTGTGTCAGATTTACCATTTAAATACAATGTGAACTATATTCCAATTACTTCCCACTAACGTTTCTTAATTAACTACTGTTTGTGGGGTGATCACCATGTATATTTTTTTCACGAAGAAAATAATATTTAACGTATAATTGACACTATTGCCAAGAACGAGACCTGCTGTTTTTTCGAACAAAATTATACTTTGGAAAAATAATATTCAGGCTGGATTCTTGGGACTTCTTCTTCAAATAAAGTTTGATTGCCAGTGGCAAGTCTGTAGCTACAAATTTATCATTATTATTTGTTCAATACAGGCAATCTTCATAATCCATCAATGCAGTCATTAAATTAATATATTCTGTCCTCCAGGAATCATTCTTTTGAAGCGCGAATAATACTGTAATTGATGAATCGTGAAAGATAACATTCAAAAATCTCAAAATTTAAATTAATGGAATCCGTTAACAGATAAACTTTAGTATTAAATTCATTGCATGCATCTCCGTAGAAGAAAAAATACATACTTTTATACCAATCCATTTTATTTACTTAAGATGACCGTGATATAGTCCTTATTACCTGGGAGTATATAATCAACCGATTTGACATCTACATTTTAAATCGATTTCTCCTTTTCGCGATAACTGAAATGTCAAGCTGGTGATAAAAAAAATTATTAATGATGATTCTTACTCTCATTTAGAAATTGAACCGTTTGTAATTCAAAAATTAAAATAGAATAAGTAGTGGATTGGTTGGTAGATCTTCATCATTGTATAATATTTGCTCATGAGCGTCGTTGTAAAATTGTTTCAAGGGGATCAAAGAATATAAGTACTGAGAATATCTATAAGTATGACCTACATTAGAAAAAAAGACAAAAAATCCTGATGTATTAATAGCTTACATATAATACACAATTTGCACATGCAAATTATTATAGTTAAGATTTTATATAAGATATTTACAATAAGTAGTAAATATTTTCTACAGGTTAATCGCTGTCATCTGCTTCAGATTTGTCATTTCCAAACTCCAAGACTATTTTATCGCAAGCACTTCAGATGTTGAATTACTCACAACTAGGCAATTTGTGCAATGAAAAAAAAACATCTATTTGTCCTAAGAAATCCCAAAAAAAATTATACCAGGAGAATATTTCTCTTTACAAAATAAACAAAGAATAACTCTTCTTCAACATGAAATACATAAAACTTCAGTTTACGGAAGTTCAATTTTTGTACTTTCATATTAAAAAGATGTTTCCATTTTTTAATGCGAAGTATAAGTTTAAAACAGATAGGTAATGATAGTCCATCGAAACAAACATAACTCAGACATTGCGATTTTTACTTCCCCTGGCATACCGAAGGGAAGTATTGTATTCGAGAAAAAATTACCTTCCGAGATTTTTTCGGATTTTGACGTTTCAGCACACGTAGATTACGAAAATGTAGGATTTTCAATTCCGTCAGTCTGTCTGTCTGTCCCTCTGTCTGTCTGTCTGTTGGTGCATTAACTAAAAAAACTACTTGACGGAGAGCAGTCAAATTTGGTAGGTAGTTGACGCTATCGTCAGCGAAGAAATGGTTAAACTTTCACAGGAAAATATACAGGGTGGACCGTCTAAAGGAAATAAATAATGAAAAAAAATGTTTTTGCTCAAATTTAAAATTTCCACGTTTCATGACACGCTGAACCTATTTCAGAAAAAAAAAAATGGAAATTTTTTTCACCAACATTTTTGAAAAATTTTCCGGTACCTACTAAAATAGATGAAAATATTTTTTTTTTGTTCAAATGTAAAATGTCCACGTTTCATGGCATTTTAAACCTACTTCAAAAAATACATATTTTTTTATTTTCTTGTACCACAAAATAGATGGAAAACATTTTTTTCTTTGTTCAGATTTAAAATTTCCACGTTTCATAGCGTTCTAAACTTATTAAAAGAAAAATTTTAGAAAATTTTGACCATTTTTGAAAAAATGTTACTACTAAAATAGATGGAATTTTTTTTTCTTTATTCAGATTTAAAATGTCAACGTGTCCATGGCATTCTAAACCTATTCAAACAAATTTAAAAATGCCTGAAAAATTTTTAAAATTTTTTGAAATTTTTTTATCTTTTTATCACTACTATAGAATAGATGAAACATATTTTTTTGCTCAAATTTCCACGTTTCATGACATTCCAAACCTATTTCGGAAAAAAATTGCAACATTTTTTTACCATTTTGGAAAAAAATTTACCACTAGAATAGATGGAAAAAATTTCTTTTGCTCAAATTTAAAATTTTCACGTTTCATGACACGTTAAACCTATTTCTATTTACTGCTAAAATAGATGAAAGAAAGATGTTTCTTTTCTTCAAATTTAAAATTTCCACGTTTCATGGCATTCTATACCTATTAAAAATATGTTTTTTTTTTATTTTTTTTTACCAACATTTCTGAAAAAATTTTCACCACTAAAATAAATGAAAAACACTTTTTCTTTCTTCAACTTTAAAAATTTCCACGTTTCATAGCAAACCTATTAAAAAAAAATATTTAAAATTTTTTTTACGTTTTGAAAAAAATTTACCACTAAAATAGATGGAAATTTCTTTTCTTTATTCAGATTTAAAATTTCAACGTTTCCGTGGCATTCTAAACCTATTGAAACAAATTTCAAAATGTTTTTGAATTATTTTTTTTTATTTATCACTACTAGAGAATAGATGAAAAACATTTGTTTGCTAAAATTTAAAATTTCCACGTTTCATGACATTCCAAACCTATTTCGGAAAAAAAAAAATTGCAACATTTTTTTACCATTTTGGGGAAAAAATACCACTAGATGGAAATTTTTTTTTCCTCAAATTTAAAATTTTCACATTTCATGACGTTCTAAACCTATTTCAGAAAAAAGAATTTTGAAAATTTTTTCCACCATTTTTTAAAAATGTTTTCCCACTAAAATGGATAGAAATTTTTTTTTTCTTTGCTCAAATTTTAAATTTTCACATTTCATGGCATTCTAACCTATCAAAAAAAAAATTAAATTTTTTTACCACTACTATAGATAGAATAGCAGGAAATTTTCCTTTTTGCTCAAATTTAAAATTTCCACGTTTCATGAGATTCTAATCTATTTCAGAAGAAAAAAAAAATTGAAAATTCTTTTACCATTTTTGTAAAATTAAAAAAAAATGAAATTTTATAACCACCACTCTACTTCCACTCCACTACGTAAATGTGGAATTGAAAATGTGACAGATGGCTATAATATTTGGCATATGCACCTATAATGCTTTTATTGAAAAATGTACAGGGTGGTCATCCAAAGAAATAATTCAGTCATGGTGGACATTTGTAAAGGTATTTGCGCAAGCCTTCCATATTTGGCACCTGTCAACTTTGCTGTTGGATGAGCACTCTGTATATTTTTTTGAAAAAAACTTATCAGGTTTTCTTTGTAATAACTATATTCCGATTATTATTTTTAATATCATTTCGTAATTAATTTCTTAGAGTGACCGCCATACACAAATAAAGAGGGAAGTTCTGTGTAAATACGTTTACCGATTTTTTTTTATAGTAATCTGAATAAAAAAATGGCAAAGTTCTAAATTTTTTATTTTTTCTGGAACTTGTTTTCAACAGATTCCATCAAAAAAATTTTCTGTAGTAAGGCAATTCCTTTCTAGGCAATTTAGGCCCTTAGATTTACTCCCCTTAAGTACAGTGTTACGTAAAGACCATTAATTTCGTTCGTGCATGTTATATCGCGCCATGCGTCGGCATTATCACCGGCCGCGCCAACTTAATTCTTATTCGGCGCGCTATAAAAAATCATACTGCCTAAACTACAAGTCACAATGACAATTAAGCTATCAAAAATGTTTGATCTAATTAATGAATATTTTCTGAACTTCCAAAATGATCTACGTCTTGAGCAAATTTAAAACAAAAATTACCAACCTTATATGTTTGAAAACCAGCGCCGAATTGTGTGTTTTAAAACAAACGAAAAATCATGTCGATAGCTCAAATAGATATCAGAGTAGATACTAGATATATAAAAAAGCAAGATTTTTTAAAAAGATAAGTTTCAGAGTTTTTTGAAAAGAGAGAATTTCTTCACCACAAGAAAATGTCGTATCTTGTGATTTCTAATGAACAATGACCTATCTAATAAAATGAAATATGTCTCAGTTTGGTCTAAAGTAAAAAGGTTGAATCGAGAAGGAAGCGACTTTTGCCTTGTCATTTATTCGCTATGGATTTTTGCGGCGCCAGTTTGGCATTTATGGCTTAACACCTCTCCATAATATAGTATTTACTGTTCTGTCTTTGATTTCTATTACTTAGGTTTTCTTACAAATACTGTTTTCAATATGAACTATTCGTATTATAAATATATAATATATACGACCACCTCATTTTTGGTGTCTGTTTACATCATTGACGAATGAAGTATCTTTTTCACATTTAACATATTTTAATCACCTCATCCATCAGTCTTTATAGACAAATTGAAACAAAGGCCGCCTGAATAATTCATCCATCATATATGATCAAATTTGCAAGGATAATCTAGTTATAGAAGCACGTGGTATTATCTGATTAATATTATATCGAATAAACAGGGTTTCTAATATATTTAGTGCCGGCTGTGTAAACTAAATGTGTTTATAACTCTGCAAATTATGATAAAAAGACACTCCCTCAAACGTATTCATTTGAAACGCAGAAGATTATAAGGTCTTTCACAGGTTCGTTGTCATTAAAGTATTCTATTTTCATAGACAATCTGCGTGATATTACCTTCTTGTGCTATCTATTATAAGTTTATGAGTAAGATTAGTTATAACCCTTGCTTTTTTGTTATATTTTAAAATAGAGCATAATACCTCAGAGTGCAGGTTCTCCTTGATAGCTTGGCTTAATATTGGTTATCACTTACCTTGGCAAATACTTACTAACAGAAAATTCAGAAAAGATAATATAGGGTTCTGAAAAACTCAACAAAAAAATAGTTGGACGCCGCCTTATTTTGCGTACGTGAAAGCAACTAAAACAAATATTACCTACAACTTAAAAGATAAATCAAAATTAAACAACATGGAAACAAAATAATCTATTAACTTTTGGGTTACAAGTTAATATGAAAACCTATCTAGCTAACTTTAATTCTAAACAGTACAAAAACGTACGTTAACAAAAATTAAATCGTGTAGTTAAACATGAAAACAAAACATTTCATACAGTAGTTAACCCTCATCAGATTTCACAACCTAATTCATACAGGATTTGGGTAACTACAGACGGCTGCTACGCGAAACTGCTTTCTCTGATTCCTAAGCCTATTCAAATGTTACTCGCGTTTTCGCACTAACTAGGCCACTGTTTATTTATGAATATTTGGACATCGAAATTGTCAGATTTCCTATATATTTTTCATCTGATATCTAAATCTATGTTCTCGCATTTTTACGTCTCGGCGCCGACCGACGCCCAGCGGCATTTTTGAAAACTCGTGTATTTGATAAATTTTAATTCCTAGATTCATATTCTTACGTCTCGACGCTGATCGATGCCTAACGTCGTTTTTGTAAAACTCAAATCACGTCACGCGCCAAATGTCCGATACTAACATGAAAACGGTCAAATTGTCTACCGATCTCACTCGGGAAGTAAAAAAATCTATCACGATACCAGTTTCTCAACGTTACTAAAACGTATTGTTCTCCACGCGCCATATCATAGTACATAAAATCAAAAAAACTTACAGTTTCATTCCTGGACACATGAAGGTCAATGGACGGATGGCACTAAAAGCAACTAATTTAGACTAATCACGCAATTATGCTGATATTTAATACAGATTCATTCTGTCATTTAATTGACTATTAAATATTTGCATGGTGTGATTTACTCCTTACTCTGATGCACAATTTAACATTACACGTAGCTGCAATACTCAAACATGCAATCGTAACCATAAAAAGACTTTAAATTCTTCTAACAATATACCATAAGGCCATGCTCGACTCAAAAACTTAAATTCGCAAACAATTCTTGCGTCCATTCTAAACGACAGCTCATAATACACTTTTAATTACTGAGGGCGGTTAAATGCACTATCTTCCCTCGCAAATAACAACATTGTTAAAATATACTTTATCAAATCGGTCCAATTCATCTCTCCCTTGTATACCGGCTTGTAGCCGGAACTCGACTCCTCAAACCAACGAAAATTTACCTGCACGAATTAAACAACACCCCCTGTCCCCGTCTGCAACGAGTTAAAGGTCAAACGGTCTTACTACCTGCTAAAAGATAAAATTTTACGACCGTATAAAAACAATTTTGTAAATACACGAATTTTAAACAGGCTGTTATTTAATTTACAGTACTGAGTGTTCTATTAAAACGTGACCGTTACATAGTGCTTCAGTCCTCCTCGTACAGTGTTCACGCAAGGAAAATTTGTTTAATTCTTATCCAGTGGATATTTTCTTACGAAAATATAACATATGATTAGTATTGTTGCTTTTGTGCTGCACGCTGCGAATTCTCTTCTGTCGTCAAAAATCGTTGCTTTTACAAGGAAACAAACCAAAATATTATAAACAGCCACACCAAGTGATACAAAATCTGTTTTGTTTAAAATGGTTTCCTTCAAAATAAAAAAAAATCGCTACCTAAGGAATCACTACTTCCACATCCAGATTTTCCACCCAATTCTCTTTAAAGGAAAACATCTTGACATAATGGCACTCTTGTATGTTGAATTAATTTGTCATAGAATTTTAATAATACTTGAGGCAGATGTCATGAAGAATTTGAGGTAGATGTCATAAAAACATTTGAGGCATTGGCTCTTAGCATATACGCCAAAAGTAAAGTTTCTGGAATCTTATTAGCTTGCTCTACTAATTTTACACAGTTTACACATCACCCCACCCATTCCTTTAACGGAAACATCTCAATCGGGTGTTATTATAAGACATACGTATTCCAAGGAAGGAGGGTCGATTTGGGCGGTTTTTGCCCCAAATTATTTTTGGATGAGAAAATCAGAGAACATTTTTTTAAATGTCTACTAACAATAATAAGTTGATTTTACCCTAAATGGACAATCCCCCCCTAGCCTCCCCCACCCTCAATCCTGCATATGCCATCATTTGCTAACAGCGTTCTTGGGGAGATATATCGCTTTCAAACTTACCTTTGCTTGATAAAATACCACACTACCATACTAACTCCCTTTTAACTGTATCCGCTCTCATTTATAGTTTTTCCCCTATTAAAGGGTTCTAGTTCCAGATGCCATTGTAATACATATGAGTACCAAATTTCACGTGAATAACTCAATTTAATTTTATCAGCTTCTTTAATAATGGAGTGAGGGTGGCGGAGGGGTTGAAATATGTTATAAAAAAAATATGAGGCTTTGGCTTCGGTATTTACACCAAATCCAAGTTTCTATACTCTTATCAGTTTACTTTACTTATTTTTCCCCTACTTACCTCTGTTTATCCCCGAACTCTTCACC